>NC_069455.1:558712-600764 GCF_026875155.1 Cherax quadricarinatus | reverse complement strand
GCCTCCCCGGTGATAGTGTTTTTGTGTTTTTAAAAGTAAATGTGTGAGACAAGTCTGCTGTATGCACTTGCCCCCATGGCCATTTAAAAGTGAAGTTTTAACATTATCTTTAATCACAGGGGTATGTTCGGGGACGATTTCCCCTTATACCCCTGGATGATACGTTTCCCCCAGGGTTACGTAAAAGGTCTTCAATTCATTTGTAGAAGGGAAATCCGAAAACTATCTCTAGGCTTCAACGCCCTTAAAAAACAAATTATAATTCATTCGGGTTTCCAAAGTCTACAAAAAAACCCAACTAAAACAATCTCATTTTTTACCCCGTTAAATACAAAAAAAAGTGGCCAAATATTTTTTTTTCAAAAGGCTTTAGTACCCGTTGCCCCGGGATCTAGGAAAAAGGCCCGGTACACACATTTTTATAACCCTTTCGTTCCTCTTTATTGAAAATTTTTAAGTGCACTTTTAAAATCGTTATTTGTTCCCGGGACACTTGTTCCGAAAATTCAGGCCTTTTTTAATCCCCAGGTTGCCAAAAATTTTGTAAAAAAACCCCGCCCAAGGCCCCGCCTGTTTTCAAAAAGGACCTTATTAAATTAAAATCTGCCTTGAAAATTCCACGCAATGTCATGTCTTTCCCCTGTAGGGATGCGACAAAAAAATTTTGGTTTAAACTTTCACACCCTCAAAACATGCCGAGTAGATGCGACGACCTTAGGTCTTCTGATTGATTAACCCATAGTCACATAAAAAAGACTCCCAGGGGTTTTCCCAAAAAAACCCCGACAACCAGGCGAAAGTGCTTGGGGGGCGCCCTTATACGCGTTCCCAAATTTCCACAAAAAAAGGCAGCTATAAATTTCAAGTTTTTCAAACCCTAATCCTCGGGTCGAAAACTCCTTTTGGAGGCCTTTCTACTTCAACAACAACCCCCTCAAACACAGGGCCCATCATCTCTGGGGCCCCTTTTTACTTCAACAACCACCTCAAAAACACGGCCCATCATCTTGGACCCCCCCTTTCTCTACTTAAACAAAAACCCTCAAAACACGAGACCACATCTTGGAGGCCCCTTCTCTTTGCAAAAAAACTTTTTCCCCCTATTGACCCACCCCCCCCTATATTTACCCACTGTGTGTGTAATGAGGCGGGTCACAGACCGGGCCCCGGGGGCGTTGACCCGGAACTCTTCCGGAAAAACCGGGTTCGAAAAAGTCTATGGAGGCGGACTTTTTCTAAATGTATTGAAGTTCATGTATATCCTTTTTATCAAATTTTTTTGGTGTTAAAAATTACGTACATAAGTTCAGATCACAGAGGGAAGTAAACCACCCTTTGGTGACCCCAACAATCCTTTATTTTATTTGTGCCCTCACCCTGTTTTAACCCCGGGACGTTAAAAAGTAAAAGGAGACAGGGCAAAAGGTCATTTTTCTTTGTTCCGGAATCATCGGATTTTGCGTTTTTCTTTCATCCTCTCTACCTCTATTTTTCCCGACCTTCTTCCCCTACCTACTTTCCTTCCCTTTACTCTTTCCTTTCTTTATCCCCCCGTTTTATCACCCCCCCCCCCAATTTTACCTTCCCATCTTCCATCTTTTTACTTTCCTTTTTTTCTCTCTTTTCCTCCCCACCCCTAAGGCTTTCCTCTTTTTTACCCCCCTCTTTTCCCAAAAACTCTCAGTGCCCCCTTTCAGTCTCCTCCACATTTTTTCCCTAGAAAAGGGTGCCGTGCTGGGTTTGGTATTTCAGTCAGCTCTTATTGGGGCCCGTGGTCGATACCGGGCAGGTGGCAATGTTAGAATTGTTTCCTTAAGACCTTTGTCCTGCTCACCTAGCAAAAAGGGGTATTTGGGGCGTTACCGATAATGGAGTCGCCCCTGGGGAAAAATTAGTTAATTTACCGTAATGCTGATAAAAAGGTACTTTCTATAAGTTTCGTGATGTCAGCAAAGCGTAAAAGTTGTATCATGTAGGGTGAAATAGATTATTGTCCCTACCTTTCCCCCCTGCGGATTTTCAACACCAGGGTACATCCCAGAACACAATATCGTGTCGTGTTTAGAATCCTTTTAGGGAACATGTTCTTAGGTTAGAAGTAGGGGCGATACATTCCCAAGTATACGAGTTAAAAAGTACAAGTAACTAGTGGTGCCCAGGGGGGGCAGATTTTAGAATGTATTGATTTGAATGGGCTTATGTAATATAACAAATATTTATTTTAAACAATCAAGATTTTGTAGGGTTTCCAGCAAAGTGTTTCTAAATCACTGAAAAGGGGTGGGCTACTAGCAGTGAGCCCGGCCCTGTCGGGTGATGCAAATTACCCATTTGTAAAGGTGCCCATTTTTTGGGGAAAAAACCGAGGAAGTGCTTTAAATGCCAGAGTCTCAAAACTGACCGGGGTTCAAAATCCCGCCGTGTAGGGTTTGTTAAAGCCCCCGGAAAATGTGTATAAAGAAGCCCCCTTAAATATACCTTCGATTTGTTCAAAATCCGGAGAAAAAAACTATTACCCCTAAACCCGAATATCTTCCCAAAAAGGGTTGAGGAAAAAAAAGGGGTTTCCCTCTGAGGAACAATATTGGCATTACATAAATTTAATCCCAAAGGGGGGTCGTAGGATTTTTCCGACCCAAAAATGGCATAAATTATTGTTCGGCATTAAGGGGGTGATCAAGTGTACAAAATTAATTGGATAATGGGGGTAGGGGGAGATTTCAAAAATCAAAAGTGATGGGGGAACAAAAAATCGCGTGTCAGCAATTAGTATCCAAATTTGCAGAGTTTTTGAAAAGTGCGATCGGGTTTTAGCACAAAAAATGCGTGCAAAAGGGGAAAAAGGGCAAAGTGGGCAGATGCTCGTAAATTTCTACAATCGCCAAAAATATGGTGGAAAAAGGTTTAAAAATCGGAAGCTGTATATAAAGAGCTCCGTTCCACAGGCACAGTACCCCCCCCTACCGTTTTCACCCTCTATCAGAAAAAAGTTAAAAAACACGTTCACCCTTTTGAAACGATACTTGGATTCATGAAGTGTCGTGTTTATTTTCCCCGAAATTTGGTCCCCTGTGTTATTTAACTTTTGTAAGAGAATATTTATAAAATATTTAGCGTGAAAGCACCGTTTATAGAAAAATGGATTTCGGCTTATTTTTTTTACTGTTAATTATGAAAAAATCCCATGTATTTCATATTTTTTTGTTATTATCACTTTTTTATTATTATTTTTTTGGGGGAGGATTTCTTGTGTAAAAATTTTTAAGTTCGGACCATCGGTGAATTTTTCAATTGTTTTGTCAGCTGGTGATTTTGGGGTCATGACCCAAACCTACGAGTGTCAACGACGGGGAAGTAGCAGTTGCTCCCTGCTCTACCCCCGAAACTGACGTATTCTCTTACGGTGTACAGTTTGAATGGGTTTTTAGAAAAGGTCTAGAGCCGACTCAGTTTGTTCCCCATTGCCTGAAAAAATTCTTTCGATATTTATTTCTTGGCATTTAGTAATCCATGGGGGATCTTACGGCCGATTCAAAGGTTTGTTAATTTTGTACTTTTGTATTTTTGAGTTTTCAGCTTGTTTGACAAAGCCCAAATGTTTTAATGAAGACTTAATTACGAAGAATAATTTTAAAATTCTTTATTTAAAGTGACATTTCCTGATTTTTAATAAATGTATTGTTAAATTTATTGTACAAAGTATTAAGTTCAATAAAAAAAAAGAAAGATAAAGTATTTTATTTAAATACCCCTTTTAAATTTGATATTATTCATGGAGTTTCCCAGTTGAAATTTTTTTTCCCCAGAAATAAAATACCTTTTAAAAAACTCGGATCCAAAAAAATTGTTGTAAGAAAAAATGGAAAAGGCCCCTTTAAGTTCTTTAAAAAATTTTTATTTGCAAAGTCAGCAATTTAGGGAACCCCGGGAAAACTCCAAGATTAAACAAATTTTTCCAAAGGGGGAATGAAATGTATTCAAAGAAGACCCAAATTCCCCTACTCCCCTTATGGAAAAAATGGGGGAATAACTGCTAAAAATGGTATTTCTACAATCAGACACCAATAGAGCGGAAAGGTAAAATGAAGGGGCCTGGGGTCGTAATGTCTGGGACTCGCTTAAGGGTCACAAAAAATGCCCCTTCACATTTGCGAGGGAAATGTGGGGTTGATAATGGACATTCAGACAAGAGATGCCAAACCCAAGATCCTTTTTTAAAACAATTTCTGTCTATAGGCTTGAATATTGTTGTACATTAACATCTCCTTCAAGGGAGGTGAACTGGATATAGAGAATGTCAAAAATCTTTATGCACATATAAGTTCCCAAAAACACCCTTAATATGGGGAAAATTGGAAGCATTGACTTGTACTCTTGGAGCTAGGGAGAGAGACATAATCTACACTTTTAAAAACCTAGAAGGGAAAGGTCCAATTGCACACAGAAAAACAATCCTACGAAAGCAAACTTTGGCAGGCGATGCGCATACCCCCAGTGAAAAAGGGCTTGGGGCAGACTGTGAAAAGCCTCCCCCACAATAAGGGGGGTTTCCATAGACCCCCGGTTGTTTTCAAGGGGAGTGGCAAATACCCAAAATCTTACGGGTCAGCCGGACGTGGTTCGTTCATTGGACTACAGCGGCCCAAAAGTAAAAAGCCTCTTGATCGGCTGATTCCACAGGGGGCCCGGTCATGGATTTGGGGCCGGGGCGTTGATCCCCCGGGAAAACCCCCAGGTGACTCCCGGTAAGTCAATACCAGGCATTTAAGACAAAATTTTTAACAAATTTTCGACAGACTAAGTTAAAAAGGGTCTGTTGGGTGCCTGGGTTTGTGAACCCTATCTGGGTTTTGGCCCCAAATCGTTTGAAAAAGGTTTTTTAGAGAAAAGGCATCGTATGGGATATAAGTACATATCACCGGGCCAGACTGCCCTTGGCTGCTCTTTTTTTATGGAAAATTCTCAAAAAGCTGGCGGGGTTGTCGATTTATTAAAAGGGGATTTAAGTAGGGGGACAATCCATTAAAGTTTGAAAAGCAGAAAACAGGTGAAGGTAAAAATTATTCATGTAATGGTATCAGGGGAGGGGGGGGAATTGTGGTAGTGCAGAGATTTAAATAGTTTTAGAAAAGGTTGTGTGGTGGAGAAGATTGAAGAGGAGCGAAGGGGTAGCCGGTCCTCAGTGGTGTAGTCTCGAAAAGTGTCGGAGATAGTTCAATTGTTTCAGAGAACAAGGACGTTTCATGTGGGTAATACGGGGTTTGGGAGGAGGGTGAGTAAGATTGGGGGGGGGGGCGCAATTTCCAAAAAGGGGGAAAGGGACAGGAAAGAGACTGAACGATGGGGGATGGACCTCCACACTTGCAACGAACGGTAAGACAAAGCCCCGTACAGAGATGGGAAATTAAAGAGATTCCCCCCGGGGATTTTTTGGACATTAAGAAAATGAGGCGAGGGGAAGAGCGTTATTTTTGGGTATTGTAACATAGACTTTCATGCGTGATGAGTTGAAGAACGTGGGGGTACGATAGGGGCCGGAGCAGGGGCTGCAAAGGGGGTTAGATAAAAGGTGACTGGGAAAGGGGTAACTGCAGGGGAAATGCAGGATTGGGACCCCGAGGGGGGGATCTTTAGTAAAATCGAGATAATCATTATAATCAAAAAAAACACTAAACTGACAAGGGTCATGCAGCTCTGTGGAGCAGAAAATAGTGCCGAGGCAGCTATAAACAGCTACTAGATGGAGAGGGATCAGAAGAGAGCAGAGAAAAGGACTGGAAGGGACATTAGGGGCTGTGTGTAAAAAGTTCATACAGTAAAGCAGCTGCTGACGAGTCAGAAAGTGATCGTAAATCAAAGGCAGGGCCGTCTGCAAGAAGGGAAGATAAGGTAAGAGTGGTAGGGCGGCTGTGTCGGTGTAAATTCTCCGAGCTCGCTGGTAAACCAGACAATCGACAAGAAAGTGAAGAACCTCACTGAGGGGGATAGGGTGTCGTTCCATGAGATACCAATGGGTAAGGCGAGTATGGCTGATGCAGAAATGGGAGAGTGCAGTCTCCTGAGTAAGGCAATTTGTTATGGTGCATGTCTGACCGCCGTTGTTGCTAACGGCTGGGAATATGGGTAGAGATGGTGGTAAAATAATCCTGAATGGAATCCCTCTATAGGAAACCGGAAGATCAATCACTGCAGATCTCGCATCAGTGTCCGCCTGTTCATTGCCCCGTAGATCAACATGTCCAGGGACGCAACAGAAAATGATATTTTTGGTTTTGCTACCTACACAGAGCAACCAAAGTTGAATATGAAGGCCAATGGATGAGGGGGATCAAATTGTTTAATGGCCGGGTAAAACACTGAAGGAATCTGAAATAATCACAAACGCCGAAAGAGACATACTTGTAATATGGAGAAGTGCTATGAGAATGGTATACAACTTGGCGGTAAAAATTCTTGCCGAGTCTAACAAATAACCCAGGACATCGTCAGGGACACCCGCGAACCCAACACCGTTAGAAGATTTAGATTATTATAATCAAAAAGAAGCACTAAGCCACAAGGACTATACAGCTAGAAGATTTAAAACCATCTGTATAAACAGCATTGACGCGAACATGCGAGTGAAAGTGATCAAGAAAAAGAGAGCAAGAAGCAGTTGAAGGTAGGAGAGCTTTGGTGCACGGCAGTAGGGGGGGAATAGTAAAGAACCATCAGAACCTCCCAAGGGGATAGGGAAAAGAAATATGTTACATGAACGTACAAGGGAGGCAAGTGGAGAGAAGACTGGAGTGAGTGGGACTCTCCCCAATGATGATCAAAATTAAAATCACCAAACAAGATGGGAGGAGGAAGAGAAGAGATCAGAACGCAACATCCGAGATACAGAATGCATGGAAAGAGGAGAGATATAGAGAGCAAACTATATACACCTTCTGTGCAGATAAATGTGGCGCAGAAAAACGCAGCAAAGAAAAAAAACCTTTTGAAACGTATCCCAAATGCACACAAAAAGCAACTCATTAAAAATTAATCAAAAAGGGTCATTAAAATGCAACGCACCAACCCAAAAAGGGGATGGATAACAGTGAACAAACTTTATGCCCCTGTAACCTGTAATACTGAAAAAACTGGGAGAGAAACACCGGGACTCTCCCTGATTCTCGAGGCCCCAAAACGCCATTGTAAATAATATTATTCACAAAGAAGGTATCCCAAACAATCAGAAGCGATAAAATCAGGGGCTAGGGGATCATAAAGTCAACGGTGGGGGCAACAGAAAGCAGAAAACAAGGGGGAATTTGGAAGCTGAAAAGGAAAAGTTTGCTGTGAGGGTTGTAAAAATAAAAAGGGGGCAGAAGGAGGTGTTTAATGTCCACGGGGGGTTTCATCTTTGAAATATAGTTGGAGCCCACTTCAAGTGCCTCGCAAAAGAAAAAACCGATACCTGATTCAGAGACGGTGGGGAGAGCAGTAGAGATCGGTGTGACTATGGAGGGAACCAGAGGTTTGAGGGGGGAGGGGAGTAACTTGGAGGATGCGCCGGCAGTGACAGAAACCCTGCGGTGGAACAAGAGGGAAAAAGGAGGATGGAAGGGGACTGGGGAAAAGTCGGGTGGGAAAGGGGGAAAAAGGGGGACCCACAAAGGGATAACCCTCCACCTTCGTGCGGAGTTAGAAAGGGGGTGAGAACTAGGCCAGGGGCCAAAAAGGGAAAACAGTTGAGAAATTGTAAGCACTGAAAATGTGAAGAGACTTGGGGTTTTGGGGACGGTTTTAACTTTGCGAGACAGGGACAAAAATGATGCGGCTTGCGAGGCCCCACGGACTGAGAAATAGCGGGCGGGGAAGAAATAAGGGAGGAAAAGGTAAGGGGGTGGGGGGTTTCAATGGTAAAACCAATAAGAATTTGAGATGGGGTAACCCGAAGACTGGGCCCCGGGGGCAAGCGGGAGGGGGGGGGATCCCCAAGGTTGGGGGGCTCACTTTGCTACCAAAAAAAGGGAAAATGGGGAGTTCCCCTGAAGGGGGAGCCGAGAGACAGCAAAAGCATAAGTAAGTCCTTTTCTTCATTAAACAAGGTTTCACTTCATTAAGTAGACCCGACATCATGGGGAAAAAAAAGGCGATTTTCCCTTGCAATTAAGACAAGGGGGTAAGACGCAAAATGAATTTGTTGTACCTTGGAATGGGCCCCAGAAAATTTTGTATTGCGAAAATGGGGTTTTCACTTATTATAGCAGAAAACCCCCATTGTAGCTAAAAAGAGATTTTCAACGTTTAAAATTTGCTAGTAACCACACACACTATTATTGTATTATCGATTTCGATGTTTATTTTAAATTTGATATGTTAGGGAGATCTCTCATATGCATAGAAACAAGCCAAAAATTCAGGAAAACCTCAGTAAATTACTATTCACTTTTTTATTCTCTTACACGGTTTTCACACCCCCATCCAACCCCTTTTGAGGGTCAACAAGGCAGTAAGCATGTCTCCCCGATCTAGCCCCCACTACTGATCATATATTTTCCCCTTTTATTCACTCAGTTTGAATTTTTTTGAGAATTCGAGTTAAGAGATGGCTCCTGGTTCACTCAGTATTGTTCATTATTATTATAATAAAAAAGAAGAGCTAAGCCACAAGGGCTATACAGCGCTGCAGGATAGGGAAGGAAGCGAGGGTATTGGGCTGCAGAAGGGGGGAGGGATGATCAGTAGGTTACAGAAAACAGCGGGGCAGGGGATAGTGCGGGGGTAGAGGGCAGCAAGAGATTGAGGTAGAAAGGGCTGAAGGTATCATCAAAGTTTGTGAAGTCAGTCAGTTGTCAAAAAGTCAATGAGAGAGTCCGGATGAAAGGTGGATCCATCAGCTAGAAGGGAAGGTAAAGAGAGAGCAGTGGAGCGAAGACGACGTTGGAGGTATATTCTGCGTGCTCGTTGATAAAGTGGGCAGTCTAATAGAATGTGGCTAACTGATAATGGAACCTGACAATTCTCACAGAGAGGAGCAGGGTGCCTTTCCATGAGATAATCATGAGTAAGATGAGTATGGCCAATGCGAAGATGGGAGAGAGTAGTCTCCGAACCTCGACACTGGTGACAAGAAGACGGCCAGTAACCTATACTCGGTTTAATAGATTGAAGTTTGTTACCGAGCAGAGTAGACCAACGTTGTTGCCATCGGGTACGAAGGTGGGAAGCCATTGCAGCAAAATAGTCCGTAAATGGAACACCTCTATATGAAACTGGTAGATCATGTACTGCTGACTGCACAGCAGTGTCTGCCTGTTCATTGCCCTGTACGTCAACATGACCAGGGACCCAACAAAAAACAATATCTTTATGCTTGGAAGAGATGTGGCGTAGCCAAAGTTGGATACGGAGGACTAAAGGGTGAGGTGTATCAAATTTCTGTATAGACTGTAAAGCACTAAGGGAGTCTGAGACAACCACAAATGATGACACAGGCATAGATGCAATACAGATAAGTGCTGCAGGAATGGCATACAATTCAGCAGTAAAGATACTAGCCGAAGATAGTAAATGCCCTCGTACGACGCTGTCCAGAAACATTGCTGCGAATCCTACGCCGTCAGAAGACTTAGAGCCATCTGTGTACACAGCAATGGCATGAGAATGAGAGTGGAAGTGGTCAAGAAAAAGAGAGCAGGAAGCTACCGTAGACAGTTGGGCTTTCGAGCAAGGGAGTGAGAAAGAACAGACTCGAACAGCTGGAACTTCCCAGTGGGGTAGGGAAAAGTGAGATGCTACATGAACATAGAAAGGTGATAATTGAAGAGAAGACAAGAGCGAATGTAGACGAAGGGAGAAGGGACGGAGCAAACAGGGGCGGCGAACAAATAAAGAATGTCTACTAATATCGGTGACCATTCTATAAATGGAAGGATTGCGGAGATCATGAGAGCTTACATAGTAGCAAAGGCAATGGGCATCACGGCGATCAGATAAGGATGGAATGTTCGCTTCTGCATAGAGGCTCTCAACAGGGGAAGAGCGAAAAGCACCAAGGCATAAATGTAATCCTTGGCGATGAATGGGGTTAAGGCTAGAGAGGGTAGCAGGAGAGGCCGCTGAATAGATCTGGTCACCATAATCAAGTTTCGATAAAATGAGGGCGGAATGTAGGCGAAGGAGTGTTCGACGATCAGCTCCCCATGAAAGATGAGCAAGGGTTTTAAGAAGATTCAGCCGGCTGTGACAAGTTGCCTTCAGAGAGGTAATGTGAGGTTTCCAGGATAACCTACGGTCAAAGAGGCGGCCTGGAAACCTGACTGTATCACGTTCAGGGATACGGGAGCCATAGAGGTACAAAGGATGATCGGAGATGACAGAGCGTCTAGTGAAAGTAATTTGGTGAGCTTTGGTACTGGAAAATTTAAACCCATGTGTGGTGGCCCAATTGGAAATACGGTCGACCGCAAGCTGGAGAGAAACTGTAATGAGGTGACAGTCAGCGCCTGCACAGGCAATAGCGAAGTCATCAACAGAGTGATGACCAAATATTGGATGGAAGACTAGAGGCCAAATCATTTATAGCAAGGAGAAAAAGTGTTGTGCTCAGAACACATCCCTGGGGGACACCTTCAGCTTGGATAAAGTCCAGGGAGAGCACATTATTAACCCGAACATGGAAATGACTGTCAGTTAAAAAGCTCTTAAGGATGGTAGATTGCCTCGAAGGCCTAAGGAGTGGGCTTGGGCCAAAATATTATACCTCCAAGTTGTCATATGCCTTCTCAAGGTCAAAAAATATGGCAATAATTGAGTGGTTATTTGCAAAGGCATTACGAACATACGTATCCAAGCGTAGTAAGGGGTCTATGGTAGAACGGCCCTTACGAAAGCCATATTGACAAGTGGAGAGACTGTCGTCTCTCTCTAAATACCACACTAAACATCTATTTACCAGGCGTTCCATCACTTTGCAAAGTGCACTGGTAAGAGCAATGGGACGATAGTGCGAGGCTTCATGTCCCATAGTACCCGGTTTGCGGAAAGGGAGAACAATGGCAGATTTCCGCAGCTGTGGAAGAACTCCCTGAGACCAAATAAGATTGAAAAGGCGTAATAGGACTGCAAGGGCTGACTGATGTAAATGTTGTAGCATACGAATATGAATGTCGTCGGGCCCAGCTGCCGATGATCGGCAAGCTGAGAGTGTTGCCTCCAGTTCTTGAAGTGTAAAAGGCACATTATACTGTTCTTCTCTGAGAGAAGAAAAGTCCAAGGGTGCTAACTCTCTGGCAGACTTTGAGGAAAGAAACGAGGGGCATAGATGGAGCCTCTGAGAAATACGGACCAGATGATTGCCAATTTCATTGGCAACATCCAGTGGGTTTGCTATATCAACACCAGCAACCCGCAGAACAGGATCCGGGTCAGGAGAATATTTACCACTCAGTTTTCGTACTTTTTTCCAGACTGCACTCAGAGGAAGCAGAGGTGATGGTGGAAACATGATCTCACCAGCAAGTGCGTTTAGCATCACGGATGACATGGTGAGTGATCGCACGCTTCTGCTTAAAATAAAGAAGTCTCTCCGTTGTTCTATTGTACCGGTACCTGCCCCACGCAGCGCGTTTCAAATGTACTGCACGAGCACAAGCAGGAGACCACCAAGGCACGCATTTCTGCAAATGCCTGCCCGAAGTTTGGGGTATAGAATGATAAGCTGCGGTTAAAACGGAGGACGAGAAGAGGTGTAAAAGCTCATCAATGGAGGACGAAGAAGGAACATCACTAAAAACAGTTAGTTGTGAGTAAAGGTTCCAATTTGCCTGATCAAATTGCCAGCGTGGGTTACGAAGAGGTGGTGAATATGAAGGGGAAGTAAGAATGATTGGGAAATGATCGCTGTCATGTAAATCCGGGAGAACAGACCAGGTGAAGCCCAATGTGGCGGAGGAAGAGCAGACTGAGTGATCATTGCAAGAGAGAGTATGAGACCGAGGATCAAAATGGGTGTGAGTACTTGTATTTAAAACATGGAGGGGGTGGGTAGCAAGAAAAGCCTCTAACTGAATGCCACGGGAATCACAGTGAGATCCCCCCCAGAGGAAATGATGGGCATTAAAATCGCCAAGTAACATTAGTGGTGGCGGTAATGACGGAAAAAGAAAGGCAATATCTGGGATAGATAATGCCCGAGAAGGAGAGAGATACAAAGAATAGTGTGTATACCACCTATGCAAGTGGATACAGGCTGCTGTGTAATGCAGCGAAATATGAACAAATAGCTGATGGTACGGAATGTCAGTGCATAGAAGAAGAGCACTTTCATTAAAGGTCCCATCAGGAAAAGGATCTGAAGAATACAATAAATTATAGCCTGAGATGGGATAGATAACGGCAGTGTGTAATTTTGGTTCCTGTAAGCAAACACCAACAGGGAAAAACTGGGAGAGCAACATCTGAAGCTCACCCTGATTACCCCTGAGACCTCGAATATTTCACTGTAAATAGGCCATGATTGGCAACGATAAAGATACCTGAAATCCACAGGTAAGGGTACCTATGGACTAGAGGGGTTAGAAAAGTCCACATGCGGTGGGAAAGGAAAACGTTCAAGTAGCGAGGGAATGGTGCATTGTGAAGAAAGGAGTTGCACAGATGGAGAAGAGGAAAGAGAAGGAACAGAGGGTGGATCAGTGTCCATTGATAGTTTGGTCTCTGCAATATATTCAGAGATTGCTTCAAGTGTTTTGGTTCAGAGACGTCGTATGGGAGACAATATTGGAGATAGGAGCAGCAGCAGCTTGACTATAGATCGGAGCTGTAATGGACTGTACCAAGGTAGGGGGGGGGGGCGAAAGGGTGGAGGGAACTGGAGAAGTGTGGGAGGGGACAGAAGAGGCAGAAACCTGGGAGGTGGCAGAAGAGGCAGAAACCTGGGAGGTGGCAGAAGAGGAAGAAACTTGGGAGGGGACAGGGGAGGAAGGCACAGTACGAGGAGGAGGATGAATCTTCACACTTGTAACAGAGCCAGTAAAAGGAGAAGACCCAGGTACAGAGACCGGGAAGGTAAAATGTGGAGGTGGATGAAGGGAAGGAAGGGTTAAAGGAGATTTTTTGGACCTCTGAGAAGTAGAGGGACGATTGGGAGGTGTCGTCGTACGAGGTCTTGTCGATACCGGGGTTTGTGAGGGAGAACACGAAGAAGTGAGGACAGACTAAGGAGTTGAAGTAGGGACGTCCGAGCCCAGAACAGCAAAAGAATTAGATACAGGAGTGACTATGGGACTGGCAACCGCAGAGGAGGCTGCAGAAGATGTGACCCCAGAAGTGGGGGGACGCTTTGAAACACGAGAATAAGAAACACGGGGCAGTCTCCCTTGGAGGCGAATGAGAAACCACCATAGCTTAAGGGAGACCTTCTGCCTCTTGGAGACAACGAATTTCCCGCATATTTAAATAGACCTGGCAACGGCGAGAGTACGAAGGGTGAGCCTCATAACAATTAAGGCAGGAGGGAGGTCGACTGCAAGATGTATTAGAATGGTTATCGGCACCACTGACTGAGCATTCGGCTATAGATCTGCAATATTTTGCTGGGTGGCCAAATCGCCAGCAATTCCTACACTGTTGTGATGTAGGGATCACCTTCCAAACTTGTAACCAATGTCCTGCTAAACAGAGGATGGGAGTTCACGGCTGTCAAAAGTTAAACATTGCAAGGGTATCGTCTTTGCCACGGGCAGGAAGAACATAAGTGTCTACCTTGAGATTGGGAGATCTTGGAGTTCCAGCTGTTCAAGAATGTCCGTGCCACATGTCTGGAAATTCTGTTGGACTGTGGTATGGGGGCAGAATAACAGTACCACTACAAGAATTGAGGGAATGATGTTTTTCGATAGTGATAGGAATAGTATCGATATGTGAAAGAAGAGAAAGATCATGAGCTTGGGTAGAATTCTGGACTGTGATGATGCGCATACCACTCTTAAGAGCATGAAAGGAAATATCTCTACCAACGTGGCATAGGAGCGCTTTGCCAATATTATGGTTGGAAAAATAGGCAGTAGAAGAAGTCGCTCTTAATGTAAAGAATTTAGTCCATTGTGTGGTCCAAAACCGAGTGTGGAGAGGGAGTGCATGACATGTCAGTCTTTTCTGAGTAGAATGGGAAGGTAACGAAGTAACATCATCAGGAGATTGTTGTTGATGTTTAGAAGTAGGACCAGAGTGGGTCCGACGTGGGACAGGCTGGCGATTCGAAAATTGCCGAAACCGTAGAGGGAGAAGCCAGAAGCACAGTCAAAGGAGAGTGGAGGTCAGACAAATCGAAGGAGTCAGTGGAAGCCCCGGTACCTGAAGCAGGTGAGGAAACAGCACCAGCAAGAGGTACAGGGGCTTTAGGAATGTCCGAAGAGTGGCCAAAAGACGAGGCGAGGTCAGAACGGGGTGCGGTAACAATAAGGGGCCGGGGGGGGGTAGCGGGGTCATGGATCGGGTACTCCATGGTTAGGTTACTTCTTTCTTTTTGTTTAAGAAAAAAAGAATGAAGAAAATAAAAATAATAAAAAAAGAATAAAAAAAGGGGGGACCGGGGAGGGATAGTTCCTAGGAGGAATGAAAGGGCCAGAAATCTCCGTCCACACCCAAGAGGACCTCAACACTGTAAGTAGCGTAGATGCAGCATGGAACCCGTGCCATACCCTACCCATCATGCCAGTAAACCAGCAATCCGGGATAGCAACCTCACATCTGCCGAGGTAGGCTTCCAGAGATGCACCCGTCGCCCAAAAGACACCCAAAGCCACCCTCCGGGATACCAGAGAGGGATCGGGACATCCCCAGACAATCCAGATTCCACGGCAAACTACGCCACCGCCAAGAACCTCAACGGAATGGGATGGACCCCGGTACCCTTTCCCCTACCTAGGAACTAGTGTGTCTGTGGGAAAAAATCCTAAAGGCCAAAAAGGAAGGGCAAAAGGGAGGGGTGGGGAGGAGGAGGAAAGGAAAAAGGGGTGGATGGGATAGGGAAGGGGGGATTGGGGGGTAATTAGGTTCGGTCTGAGGAAGGAGACCAACAGGTCTAATTCCTCAGACCAAGAGCCTCTTCACCACGCCAAGGAGCCCCCTTTGAAGAGGCAGTATTGTTCAGAAGACTGATTTATTCATATTCTCGGACACTCGAGCAATCTTTAGAGATTATTATTATAATCAAAAAGAAGCGCTAAGCCACAAGGGCTATACGGCGCTGCATTCTTTAGAGATGCACGTCTTTCATACAAAATCTTGGTGTCTCTTCTTTATGACTGGATTCAGAGACGTTGCATTTTCCACTTTTATGCAGTTGGTTTAAAGACTGTCTTGTTGAGGTAAATTCTTTGATGAAGACTCGGTGTTAAGATTAGTCTTTATCGTTAATGTGATATTTCCATGCAATTGAACTTTGAATATATATTTTGTAAATTCTAAGTAATGAGTTTCCTTAAAATAAAACTATTGTACATACACTATTAGGTTGTAATATTATGTAAGAAGACAAAATTATTGTATTCTAATACTTTATTATTAAACACTAAAATTTTATTATTGGATTTATTTCCTAGTAGAAAAGAACTATAACTCCCAGACTCTAAAAATATATTAAACTAGGTTTTGATCCAATGCCTTGTTGCCTGAAAGGGTTAATCTTTGATATAGGCCAAATTCTGAAAATCTTCATAAAATTCCAAGGAATTAAAATTCCTCGTAAGTCCCTTACTCGCATGATCCCGGGCACCGCAGACTGGGCACTCCACCATGGACCTGCAGTATTTAGCTGAATATCCGAAGTGCCAACAATTTCGGCACTGTTGGAGTGTAGGGACCATTTTACAGACCTCTAGGCGATGTCCTGTGATATAAACGGAGGATAGGAGTTCACGACAGTAGAATGGTAATAAGCAAGCATTGTTACTAGGAAAGCACCTCCGCCTGCGAGCGGACAGGACATACGTATCCACTATGAGAATCATAAGGTCTTGAAGGGCTAATTGCTCCAAAATATCGCCACCACAAGACAGAAAATCACACTGTATAATGGTACGTGGTAAGACCACCATACCACTGGAAGAATGGAGTAGCGTGCTTGTGAACTGTGATAGGAACATTATCGACAGAAGATGGGAAAGATCACGAGTTCTACCGATACTGTGATCTGAAAGATAATCAGTTGGAGACGTTGGTTGGAAGAAAAAGAATTTGGTCCAGTGTGTACTTGTAAACATGGGGTGTAAAGGAAGTGGGTGTCGTGTAGGTTGTTTCTGGGTAGAAAGAGCAGAAATCAAAGGACCATCGTCAGCAAATGGTCTGGAATGTTTAGGCTTAGGACCGCAGGTGGCCTGACCTGAGGCAGGTGGGCGATCCAAAAACCATCGCACCATATTTGGGGAAGCCGGACACATAGTTAAAGAAGTGCAAGGGGTAAATGCACTAGATGAAACGAGCATAACTTCGGCATTTGGAGCAGTTGATGAAGCATCACCAGCAGGAGGTACTTGGGTATAGGGAAAGTTTGGAGAATGGTCCAGTAATGAAGCCTGGTCAGAACAGGATATGGTAACAAAAAGGGGCCTGAAAGGAGGAGGGGGGTCATGGAACAGACTCCATGATGGTGGTACTTCTTTCTTCTTTATTATTTTAAGGAAAATAAAAGGAGGAAATTAAAAAAAGGAAGAGGGACAGCAGAGAGACAGTTACCAGAAGGCATGAAAGGGCTGTAAATTCCTCCTCTCATCTAAGAGGACCTCGACACCACCAGCAGTGCAGATGCAGTGTGGAACCTGTGCCATGCCATACCCTGCTCTTCACGCCAGTAAACCAGTGCTCCAGGATAGCAACCTCATATCCACTGAGCAACCTCGGTGGACAAAAGAGAGGGCGGTCGGATACCCACCACAAAACATACTTCCTTCGGCTGCCACCTCTCAGAACCAATAGGCAGCCTCTGGAGATGCATCTGTCACCTGCAGGACACCCCGTCCCACCTCCTGGCAATCCGGGAAGGGAGCAGGGTGTCTCTAGACGATCCAGATTCCACGGCAAACTACACCACTCCCGAGGAACCCCACAGAGTGGGATGAACCCCAGTTGGGAGGGGGGAGTAAGAGGAAAAGGGGGATGGGGAGAATGGGATAGGGAAGGGGGTATTGGGAGGTAATTAGGTTCGGTCTAAGGAAGGAGACCAAAAGGTCTAATTCCTCAGACCAAGAGCCTCTTCACCATTCCAAGGAGTCCCCCCTTGAAGAGGAACTCGAAGAACTGGAGGCATAGATGAGAGACTGCCATGGTGTAAGTAGAGCCTTCTGTCTTTGAGACAACAGATCTCTCACTCGTTCAAGTAAACCTGGCAACGACAAGAATAAGATGGATGAGCTTCATGACAGTTAAGGCAGGATGAAGGTAGACCACAAAATATACTTGTATGGTCATCGGCACCACAGGCTGGGCATTCAGCCATGGACCTGCAATATTTTGTCAGATGGCCAAACCGGCAGCAATTTCTACACTGTTGTTGTGTTGGGGTGACCTGTTGGACTTGTAAATGATGTCCCGCAATATAAACCGATAATGGAAGTTCACGGCAGTCATAAGTAAAGCGAGCTACATTGCAGGGGTACCATCTCAGCCCGCGGGCAGGTAGCACGTACATGTCTAAGGATTGGGAGGTACTGGAACTCAAGCTGTTCCAGAATGTCATCATCACATGTCTGGAAATTACACTGAACTTGGTATATGATAGAATGACAGTACTACTGAAAGAATTGAGGGTGATGCTTTTCAATTGTCTCAGAAATGTCATCAATGGTTGTAACGAAAGAAAGATCATGAGCTTGGCTAGCATTTTGTACTGTGATAATGCATGCACCACTCGAGAACATGCAACTGAATATTACTATCAACATCGTGTAGGAGCGCCTTGCTGATACTATAAGCAGAAGGATATTCTGAAGATGTTGGTTGTAGAGTGAAACACTTCGTCCATTGTGTACTATGATGCGTAATATGTAAAGGAAGCGATTATTGCATTGGTATTTTTTGAGTTAAGTGACAGGCAGGCGAAATTGTGTCATCAGAACGAGTTCGAGGTCGTTTAGATACAGGACCAGAGGTGGTCTGTTTTGAGGTGGCCATGTGATCTCAAAGCTGTCCCATCATATGGGGAGAAGCCGGAAGCATAGTCAAAGTCGTGTGGAGGTCAGGTGTGTCAAAGGAGTCAGGTCCAGCTTCTATATCAGGAGCGTAGGACAAAATGTCACCGGCAGAAGATACAGGGGCAGTAGAAAGGTCTGAAGAATGGTCTGGTAACAAGGCAAGGAAGGGGCCCAGGAGGAGGTACATGGAATTGAGGCTCAATGGTTAGGTCACACTTCTGTTAAGAAAAAAAAAAAAAAAAAAAAAAAAAAAGTGGAGCATGGAGGGGCAGTTCCCAGGCGAAAAGACTAAGTATCCATTTCCATGCCCAAGAGGACAATCTCAGTGCAGTCGGTAGATCAGATGTGGCAAGGAACCTGAGCCATACCCTACCTTTCAGGCCAGTAAACCAGCAATCAAGGATACCTCGGCGGACAAAAGGGAGGGTGGTCGGAAACCCACCACAAAGCATACCTTCTTCGGCCACCACCACCTGGAATCGGACAGGCAGCCTCCAGAAATACACCCATCACCTGAAAGACACCTGAAGCTTAACCCTTCACTTCCCCCCGGTAGACCAGAGAGGGATCGAGATCTCTAAATGATCTAGATTCCACGGCAAACTACACCACCACCAAGGACCTCAATGGAAGGAGATGGACCCAGAACCCCTTCTCAGGTCTAGGAATTACAAAGGCAGAAACTGAAAAGGGAAACGAGTAATGGGAAGGATGGGATAAGCACGGGGGGATTCGGGGTTAATTAGGTTCGGTATGAGGAAAAATATCAAAAAGTCTAATTCCTCAGACCAATAGCCTCTTCACCGTGCCAAGAAGCCCCCCCCTTGAAGAGGAGGAACTTTGGAGCCTAGGGCTGCAGAAGAGTTAGACACAGAGGTTACTGTAGAATTTATGACTAGAGTAGATTACTGTTATAATTAAAACTAAGTGCTAAACCCATCAGGGTCATACAACACTGCAGTAACTACAGTGGAGATGGTGGAAGTAGTTACCACTGAAAATGGAGGCCATCTAGTAACTGAAATAAGAAAGCAGTGGAAGTCTCACATGGAGGCAGAGAAGGGAAACCATCATGGCATAAGAGAAACTCTCTCCCCCTTTGAGTTAGGAAATTTCTCATTCCTTTAAGAAAACCTGGCAATGGTGAGAATCAGCCGGGCGAGCTTCAATACAATTAAGGCAAGAGGGAGGGTGGCTACAGGATGATTGCAGTTATCAGTAGCACCACAGGCTAGACATTTTGCCACTGACCTGCAATATTTCTCCAAATGGACAAAGCACCAGCAATTTCTTCATTGAGGTGTATGGATCAATTCCTGTACTTGTACGCAGTATCCTGCAAGATAAATTGAAGGAAGTTCACAACAATTAAAAGCTAACCTAGTTATATGACACGAATATCATCTCCGCTCATGGGCAGGAAGTACCCAAGTGTCCACTTTAAAAACTGGGAGGTCTTGGAGTTGAAGTTGCTCCATGTCTCCATCATATGTCAGGAAATCACGTTGAACGATGGTATGTGGAAGAACAACGGTTCCACTGCAAGAACTGAGAAAAGTGTTTATGAATTGTGATAGGAATGTTGTCAATGGTGGTAAGAACAGAAAGACTGAGCTTGTCCAGTATTTTGCACCATGACGGTGTGTATAACACTCTTAAGAACATGAAATTAAATATTTTGTCCAACATGGCAAAGGGGTGCCTTGCTGATACCATGAACTGAAAGATAGTCGGAGGGAGATGTCGGTTGTAAAGAATTTAGTTTGTTAGTTACCTCGAAGCAGAGCGCAGGGGAAGCAAGTGTCGATTAGGTCAGAGAGAGAGAGAGAGAGAGAGAATAGAGAGAGATAGAGAGAGATAGAGAGAGATAGAGAGAGATAGAGAGAGATAGAGAGAGATAGAGAGAGAGAGAGAGAGATAGAGAGATAGAGAGAGAGATATAGAGATAGAGAGAGAGATATAGAGAAGAGAGAGAGATATAGAGATAGAGAGAGAGATAGAGAGAGAGATAGAGAGAGAGATAGAGAGAGAGAGATAGAGAGAGATAGAGAGAGAGAGAGAGAGAGAGAGAGATAGAGAGATAGAGAGAGATAGAGAGAGATAGAGAGAGATAGAGAGAGATAGAGAGAGAGAGAGAGAGAGAGATAGAGAGAGATAGGAGAGAGAGAGAGAGAGATAGAGATAGAGAGAGAGAGATAGAGAGAGAGAGATAGAGAGAGAGAGATAGAGAGAGAGAGATAGAGAGAGAGAGATAGAGAGAGAGAGATAGAGAGAGAGAGAGAGATAGAGAGAGATAGAGAGAGATAGAGAGATAGAGAGAGATAGAGAGAGAGATAGAGAGAGATAGAGAGAGATAGAGAGAGATAAGAGAGAGAGAGAGAGAGAGAAGAGAGAGAGAGAGAGAAGAGAGTGAGAGAGAGAGGAGAGAAGAGAGAGGAGAGAGAGAGAGAGGAGAGAGAGAGAGAAGAAGAGAGAGAGAGAGAGGAGAGAGAGAGAGAGAGAGAGATGAGAGAGAGAGATAGAGAGAGATGAGAGAGAAGAGGAGATAGAGAGAGAGAGAGAGATAGGAGAGAGATAGAGAGAGAAGAGAGAGAGATAGGAGAGAGAGAGAGAGAGAGAGAGAGAGAGAGAGGAGAGATTAGAGAGAGATAGAGAGAGAGAGAGAGAGAGAGAGAGAGAGAGAGAAGGAGAGAGAGAGAGAGTAGAGAGAGTAGAGAGAGATAGAGAAGAGATAGAGTAGAGAGAGAGCAGAGAGATGAGAGAGAGATAGAGATGAGAGAGATAGAGAGATAGAGATAGAGATAGAGATAGAAGAGAGAGAGATAGATGGAGATAGAAGAGATAGAGAGATAGAGAGATAGAGAGATAGAATAGAGAGGAGAGAGAGAGAGAGAGAGAGAGAGATAGAGAGATAGAGAGATGAGAGATAGAGAGTAGAGAGATAGAGAGTAGAGAGAAGAGAGAGAGAGAGAAGAGAGAGAGAGAGAAGAGAGGATGAGAAGAGAGAGAGTAGAGAGATGAGATAGAGAGATGAGAGAAGAAGAGAGTGAGAGAGAGAGATGAGAGGAGAGAGAAGAGAGATGAGAGATAGAGATTGATAGGAGAGATAGAGAGATAGAGAGATAGAGAGATAGAGAGATAGAGAGATAGAGAGATGAGAGATAGAGAGATAGAGAGATAGAGAGATAGAGAGATAGAGAGAGTAGAGAGATAGAGAGATAGAGAGATAGAGAGATAGAGAGATAGAGAGATAGAGAGATTGAGAGATAGAGAGATAAGAGATGAGAGATAGAGAGATAGAGAGATAGAGAGATAGAGAGAGAGATAGAGAGATAGAGAGATAGAGAGATAGAGAGATAGAGAGATAGAGAGATAGAGAGATAGAGATAGAGAGAGATATATATCTATATGAGAGAGAGAGAGAAAAAAAAAAACCAGATAGTGTCATGTTACTGGTAGTGGTCGTTTAGTTGCAGGACTGGAGGAGGTCCATTCAGAGATGTGTGGGCAATCTGAAAATCGTTGCATTGTACAGGGAGAAACCGGAAGCATGGTCAAAGATGCACGGAGGCCGCACGTATCAAGAGAGTCGTCAGTACCTCGGTAACAGAGATGGGCAATGAAATGTTACCTGAAGGCAGAAACATTTCGTTTTCGAGAGGATAGAAGAATGGTCTAATGGATTGACAGGGTCTTGAGAGGGTGCAGTAGGCAGAAGGGGTCTGTTTGGAGGAATTTCATGAAAGAAGTCTCGATGGTAAGGTTTCTTTATTTCCTTTTCAACAACAAAAAAAAGGAGTACATGGAGGGATAGTTCATAGGAGGAATGAAAGGGATCGTATATCCCTCTTCACGTCCATGGGGACCCTGAGTGCGGCTGGTAGTGCAGATGCGGCACGGAACCCATGCCCTACCCTACCCTTCACACCGGTAAATCAGCAATCCAAGATAGTAACCTCACATCTACCGAGCCACCTCAGTGGACAAAAGAAAGGACGTTCGGAAGCTCGCTGCAAGGCATACCTACTTCAGCCACCACCTCCCAGAACAGACAGGCAGCCTCCAGAGATACACTCGTCACCCAATCCACCTTCTGGGAGTCCGGAGAGTGGATTGGAACATTCCTATATCCAGACTCGATGGCAACCACCAGCACCAAAGGTCTCAAAGGAATGGACAGGCAACGACACCCTACCCCCACCCAGGGATTTAGAATTTTAGAGGGGAATATCACAAAGGCCAAAAATGTGAAAGGAAGGAGAAAGGAGGGATGGGGAAAGGTGGGATGGAAAGGATGGGGCAAGGAAGGTTTATTATAACCAAAACTAAGCAGCTGAGGGTAATGCAGCTGAGAAGTAACGAGTGGGGGGTAATTAGGTTCGGTCGGAGGAAGAAGACCGAAAGGTCTAATTCCTCAGACCAAAAACCTCTTCGCATTGGCAAGGGCCCCCTTCCCCTTGAATAGATACACATATTTAGCTGGCTGTCTTGGGAGGCTAGGAGTGCTGGAGAGGATAAGTATGTAGATCATGTACTTCTGCGACAGCTTTAGGTGTTTAAGGGGTTTGGGTAGTCTATAAAAACACTTAGGGATAGAGAAATGATGGTTATGCAGGGTTGGGCGTTTATCGTAAAGGCGAATGTCCTAGCAAGGGGTGTAGAAGCATCTTATACAATGACTTCATACGAGTTATTCAGATAATATCATGGGTGTTAGGTTGAGGATATGTTGCTCTGGAATGAGGTTCAGGGTAATTTTCCATGATGGAGTAGCAGACTTTAGCTTAACCAAGCTCTCAAATGCTTACTTACCCAGTGAAAAACTGGACACTAGCAAGAATATAATCAAAGGTCTAAACCAGAAAGGGTGGTACAGAGCTGATGAGAATAAGGTAAATATCGTCTCAATTTAAACAATTTTGACAATTACAAGGATAACTGGGTCACTCCGAAGACAGGGCCTGCTCGTCACCAACAATACTAACACCAGCAATTACAACATATGACTTTTGCTATA
This sequence comes from Cherax quadricarinatus, assembly GCF_026875155.1. Taxonomy (NCBI): domain Eukaryota; kingdom Metazoa; phylum Arthropoda; class Malacostraca; order Decapoda; family Parastacidae; genus Cherax; species Cherax quadricarinatus. Next base: position 577,583 of record NC_069455.1, on the reverse strand, counting down.
TCCCGTTTAAGGGATTGCCTGCTATATAAACTGATGAAAGTATAAGACAGTGTAAAGTTAACTTAGCTATATACTGTTGGGATAACTTCGTCGCTTTTGGGCTGAATAGCTACAGGTTTCTACATTGCTGACTGGGGGAGCAGAGGGGTGAAGGGGTTGAGAGGGGGATAAGAGTTCTGGATATTTGGTAGTAAATTCTAGAAAGTGTGCGATATTCAGTCTAACTGTACCTCGTGTTGAAGGTGCAGCATCCGCGTATATGAACTGAAGTGTAGTGTTTTAGCTTGGTGATGCATGTCACTTAAGTGACAAGATGTCTTATCCAAGGAAAGATAAAGCTGAAGAATTGAGACACTTGTGCATGGGAATCTTTATTGAAACGTTTCCCCACACAGTAGCTTCATCAGTCTTATACAAAGCAGGAAGGTATAAGGAGGAGTAGTAGTTTAGGTAATCAGTCCCTCAGCCTGGAGTCGATGTGTTCAGTCCATCAATCTTGTAGAAAGTACAGCACAGGACCGTAGTAGTGGCTTATATACTTTAGTCAGGTGAGGCAAAGCAGAAGGCGGGGTCACAGTGGAACTATCCACTAGTCTAAGTAGGTCTTCGTCCAAAGATTGGACAAGTTATGAAGAATTCTTTGTATCAAGATCCCATGATGATGCAGTGTCTGACAGACGTGATGAATGGTTTTGAAAACCGACAACTTGTCGGTTTTCAAAACCATTCATCACAAAGATAATGTTGCCCATCATAACTATCGCCCATTTATATTAGGTAATGTAGTGTTAAAATGTGGCCCATAACTAATTTATGGATGGGAGGATGTTAAAGCGCACGATGAAGTATACGTAACATCCTTAGATGATTCTGAGAGACTGTCCAGTCTACCATTACATGAGCAGGCGATCCTAGAGCCGCCTCCGCCGCCGCTGTTAGGAAGAGCCAGGTTCACAGTCGGGGTAAAGTAAAGGTCAGACACACGAGAAGTGTCATCTTTAAATGGGGTTTGGGCAACGAATGGTTTCCCCAAAGATTCCAGATTAAGATACGTGGGAGATACGAGGCCAGTTAAGGGAAGCGAGCTTAATTTATCAGGGCCTAGGAAAATCACTCGCATTCATGAAGGGAAGGACGTCTCTAATCGGTTGAAAGGAACCATAAAGAATAAAAAGGCAGAATACCTTGGCTTGAATAAAACAAATAACCCATACGTAGAAAAAGTTGTGACGACGTTTCGGTCAGACAGACCATTAACTAGTCACATTCACACGAAGGTAAGAGCCAATATATATACGAGAGGGCAGGGACGGGAGAAAGTAGAAAAATAGTACTGGAGATAGTTGAAGAGGTAGTGAGTAGGGAAAAAGTGAAGCGAGGTAATATAAGTGAAGGAAGTCTAAGGACAAGATAAAGGAACACTGAAGGAGAGCTAATGGCCCACGAGGGTGGGACCAAAAACACGGGAAAACCAGGACAGAAAACACAGGCAGAAGAAAGGAAGGGCAAACAAAACATAAGACAGGAGATAAAGATCAGGTCAAGTCACTAGTGTTTCTGGAGTTAGGAGCATTTAACAATGTACTGAGAAAGGCATCTACACACACAACCAGGACTAAGTTCACTAGGAAAGTTGTGAATAAGGGATGCTTTAACAAGACTGCATCTGTGAAGGATGGAGGAGTAGACAGTTTTGGCAGAAGACCAGTTAATTGGATAACTGATCTCTATTTTTATTATAATAATCAAAACTAAGCTCTAAACCCTTGATCTCTAACATGACAATGACAGAAGAGAGCATTAATAAGATTGATGTCCAGGGAACGGAGTGTTAAAATTTAAGAGACTGGATTATAATCAAAAAGCAGCGCTAATCCCACTAGGGTCATACAGCACTGCAGGGCAGGGAGTGATGTTTTATCACAGGGTAGCAAGGGTGGAGAGGATAATAGAGGTAGAGTTAGAAAGGGCCTTGAGGAGTGCTAAAGTATTAAAGTTTGTGTAATAAATGAGTTGCTGTCAAAAAGTCAGAGGGGGAGTCTGTGTCAAAGGTGGAACCGTTAGCAAGGAGGAAGGATAAAGTAAGGGTGTTAGAGCAGTAAACGACGTCGGAGGAAAATTGTGTACGCTCGTTGATGGACAGGACAGTCCAACAGTATATGGCAAACAAACTGGAACCTGACAATTCTCAGAGTGGAACAGGGTGCTTCTCCATGAGATACCCACGAGTAAGACGGGTGTGGTCCGATGCGAAGACACGAGAGAGTTGTCTCTCAACCTCAGCATCGATAACAAGATGACCATAACAAGATGGCCAGAAACCTAAACTTAGTCTGATAGAATATAATTTGTTATGGTCATATCTGACGAAGTTGTTGCCAACGGTTGCGAAGATGGTTAGAGATTACAGCAAAATAGTCTGAGAACAGAATACCTCTCTGAAACTGAGAAGTCATGTACTGCTGACCGCGCAGCAGAATCTGCCTCCTCATTGCCCTGAACATCAACATGACCAGGGACTCAACAGAACACGATCTCTTTGTTTTTGCTGGTAATGCGGAACAACGAAAGTTGTATATGAAGAGCTGCGGGATGAGGCGAATCAAATTTTGTAATAGTCTGCAAAGCACTAAAGGACTAAGACGATTACAAACGTTGAGGTAGGCATAGATGCAATATGGATTAAGTGCAATGAGAACTGCATACAGATCAGCTGTAAAAATGCTAGCAGAGTCTAATAAATGACCCCGCACTACAGTGTGGGAACACTGCTGCCAACCCGACAGCGTCAGAGGATTTAGAACTATTAGTGTACACTGCGACGGCATGAGTGAGACCGGAAGTGATTAAGAAATAGAAATATCTAAATATTTGGGCTTTCGTGCACGGCAGTGGGGAATAACAGACATGAACTGTCTGAACCGCCCAAGGGGAAAGTGAAAAGTTAGATGCTATCTGAACATATAAAGGGGCAACTAGAGAAGAAAATAGTGGAGAGAGAAAACGGACGAAGAAAACAGGGGAGGCGAACAAATGGACCTCTACTAACGCCCGTTACTATCTTGTATGTAGAAGGATCGTGAAGATCACGAGAACAGACAAAATAGCGGCGGAGGCAATGAGTATCACGACGATTGTTCAAGGATGGAACATTCATTTCTGCAGTACTCTCCACGATGAGCGAAAAGCACCTCGACAAAACGTAATCCCTGATGATGGATGAGATCAAGTTAAGAAAGGGTTGCAGGAGGCGCCGTTGAATATCTAGTCACCACACACTAGTTTTGATAAAATTAGGGTTGAATGCAGGCGAAGGAGGAGTAATTTATCTCCCCCTATGAAAGAAGAGCAAGGGTTGCAGGTTGCTTTCAGGGAGGTAATGTGAGGTTTCCCAGACAATCTGCGATCAAACAGAAGGCCAAGAAATCTAACTGCAGGAATACATGAGCCATACAAGTACAATTACTTTCAACGTCTGTTGAAAGTAATTTGGTATGTTTTAGCACTAGAAAATTTAAACCCACGAGTGCTGAGCCAATGGGACATACGGCTGACAGCATACTGGAGAGAGGTTGCTACTAGGAGACAGCACCTGCACGAAAGCTATAGCGAAGTCATCAGCATAGAGTGAAGACCAAATATTAGATGGGAGAACAGATGCCAGATCATTTATAGCAAGAGGACAAAGTGATGCTTGGACACAGGCGAAAGGGAATTATAAACCCGAACATGGAAATATATCTCAGACAAGATTGAGGAAAAATAGATTGCCTCGGAGGCCTAAGGAGTGACCTTGGGCCTAGATGTTATATCTCCATGTAGTGTCGTATGCCTTTTCAAGATCAAAAAAGACCGCGACGAGTGATTACCAGCAAAAGCATCATGAACATAGGTATTTAAGCAGAGTAAGGGGTCAATAAAAGAGGGTCTTACGAAAGCCGTATTGACGAAGGGAGAGAGTATTGTCTCTAAATACCACATCAAACATTTGTTTACTAGACGTTCCATCACCTTGCAAACTGCACTGGTAAGAGCAACGGGATACTGTGAGGCATGTCCGAAGTGCCTGGCTTACAAGAAAGTGGAAGATTTCCACAGCTGGGGAAGAACTCCTTGCAACCAAATAAGATAAAGGCGTAAGAGGACTGCAAGGGCTGACGGATGTAAATGTTGAAGCATATGAATGCCATCAGGCCCATCTGCCGATGATCGACAAGCGGAAAGTGTTGACTAGCTCTAGAAGTGTAAAAGACACACTAAGACTTCTCTGTTTGAAGAAAAATATAAGGGTAGTAACTCTTACCGACTTTGTGGGGAAAAAAACAAGGGGCATAGACGAAGCCCCTACGAGTTACGGGCAAGATTTCCAATCTGTAGCAACGTTAAGAGGTTTTGCAATGCTGACAACGGCAACCCGAAGAACGGGAGCTGGGTCTGGAGAGTATTTGCCATTCAATTTCTGTACTTTGTTCAAACTGCATTCACAGACGAAGCCAAAGTGATGGTAGAAACTATCCCGCCAACAAGTGCATTTAGCTTCACCGATGACACGTTGGGCGTCCGCTTAAGTGTAAGGAATTGCTCTGTGGTCCTGTTGTAATATCGGCCACATGCAGCATGTTTCAAACGTACTGCACGAGCACAAGCAGACCACCAAAGCACGCCATTTCTGAGTGTGTACTCGAGGTTTGGGAGGGATAGAATGTGAGGCCGTGGTTAAAACTGAGGTTAGAAGAGGAAGAAGGGTCCTCTATAAAAACAGACAAGTACAGGTCCCAGTTCGCTCGTTCAAACTGCCAATGTGGGCTACGAGTTGTGGGAGGTCTTTTAGAAAGAAATATGCTAACCAGATGATTCAATGGCAGTTTGAGGCGACGAGATAGGGACCTCCGAATCCAGGACTGCAAAAGAATTAGATACAGAGGTGCCTACAGAGGAAATTGTGGCAGTAGGTACCACCGAGGTTGGAGACCTCTTGGGAACACTAGAATAAAGTCATGAAAGTCTCCCTTGGAGGGGATGAGACTGCCATAGTGTACAAAGTACCTCCTGTCTGAGAAAAATTTCTCGTTCTTTTAGGTATATTGGCAATGGCAAGAATAAGCCAGGTGACCCACATTACAATTAAAGCAAGAGGTAGGCTGCAGGATGTATTAGTATGGTCGGCAGCGCCACAAACTGGGCATTGTCATGGACCCTATTTCGCTGGGCGGCAAAAGCGCCAGCAATTTTTGCACTGTAGGGATCAACTCTGACAGTGTCCCACAATATAAACAGGATGGAAGTTCTCCGCAGTCAAAACTTAAGCAAGCTACATTGTAGGGCAAGCATTTTCGGTCGTGGGAAGGTAATACACAAGTGTTCCCTGAGAATTGGGAGGTCTTGGAGCTCAAAGTTGCTCCAGAATGTCTGCATCACGTGTCCAGAAATCACGCTGAACAATATTACGAGTCAGAACTACAGCACCACTGCAAGAATTGAGAAATATGTTTAAGAATTGTGAGGTGGTCTGTCCTGAGATGGGTGGGCGATCTAAAAATCGTAGCACCATAGAAACCAAAAGAATAGTCAAAAACGTGCAGAGGTCGTAAGCATAAAGAGTCCGGCTAAACTTCAGTATCAGGAGTGGGCAAGTAAATGTTACCTACCTGAAGAAAGTACTGGGGTGTTAGAAAGGGTCCGATTATTGTAATCAAAAAGAGAAAGGGTCCGAAGAATGGTTCGATAACGAGGTGGGGTAGTAAGAGGGCTCTGAAGCAGAAAGGATTGGGAGAAGTTTCATGGATATGGAACTCCAAGGTTAAGACACTATCAAGCAGGAAAAAAAAAAGTACATGAAGGGGGTAGTGCCTATGAGGAACGAGCCTTAAATCCCCCTTCATGCCCAAGAGGACCTCAGTGCAGATGCGGCATGGAATCCATGCCATACCAGACCCTTCATACCAGCAAACCGACAATCCAGGATAGCAAACTCACATCTACCTAGTCACCCTGGAGAGGAGTGAATGAAAAATGAGGGGGCCAAGTCACGAAATAAATGGTATAAAATACAGACAATGGAAATATACACATGCAGTATGTGATCCTTTGTTAATAATGTTTCACCCACGCAGTGGGCTTTATAAAGTCGCACAGATCTACCTGGGTGAAAAACCACGAGTATTTATTGGACAAGAATGCTGGGTCAGGTGGAGAAAGCTGCATGTGAATCTTCCGAGTAATTGTTCAAACACTTTGGTAGCTTTTAAAAGGGATCTGATAAGTATACGAGTAGACCTTCTGCAGTGTTCCTCGATTATGTGGGATAACTATGAAAAAAAATCTAGAAGCCGAGCGCTTTTCCACCATTATTCCCTCGTGTCACCTGGCTACGTTATGTTGACATTCTCGTAACTCCCAGACACTTCAATGTTCAAGCTCTCTATCACAAGCTCAACCAGGTCGAGCCCTCAATCCAGTTCACACTAGAAGTCGACAGCACTTCTTTCCTTTATGTTCTCTGCAAAGCTGACCAAGAACTTGGTTTCAAAGTCTATGGAAAACCAACACTATCTTACTACTCACCACGACACCAAAACTAAATTAATTATAGGCTTTTTCCTGAGTGCACTCAATATGCAGCAATGAGTTCCTTGAGGAAGAAAGCACTTAACTGAATAAGTATTTTCCAAACTTCACTATCCTCGTCACTTCAGACTGCAGACGACGGGCATTAAAAATAAACACTCCCAGAGAAGACTATCGAGAAGAGAGGCATAGTCCTTTCCACCAACTCCATTGCCAAACTTTTTCAACACGTTTTTCAAAACCTCATTCCAAGTATTTTCCTCCACATCCACCACCATCAAGGACATTACCAGTAATAGGCAGGACAAGCTGCAATCATCTGCAGGGGTACACAATCCCTTTTAATGACTGCAGCAAATTATACGTCGGCGAAACATCCAGAGACCTCCAAACCCCTATTTCAGAACACCAGTACATGCAGGCAGATCTGACGATCCAAGGAATGCCTGTTAAACACCGAAATTCGCACAACCATTTAATTAACTACAGAAACAAGACTTATCGCCCGCCCGCCAGCCCCCCCCCCCCCCAAAAAAAAAGTACCGAAGTCCTGGAACCTTCACTTATCTGTACATCCAACCAGAAGAACGGCTTCTATAAAAGCTGAACCTTTCCAAGAAACTTCATCGCAATCCCACACAATAACCGAGGAACACTGCAGAAGGTTTACTCATACTTATCCAATTCCTTTTAAAAGCTAAAAGTTTAGACTACTCGAAAGTCACTTGCAGCTTCCCACTTGACCCGGCCTTATTCTATAAATACTCGTGTAAGTTTCGCCCAGGTAGATCCGCGACTAAAGCAAACTACATGGGCGAAACTAAAGGATCGTATATAGCATATTTTATATTTCCACAGGGGGCATTATAATCACAGGGAAGCGCTAAACCCGTAGCGTTATACAGCGCATGTGGGGGATTGAAGGTATTCAGGCCCAACTCAGGAAACTGGAGTACAGATCCAATTACCTAGATCAAGAGCCCCTCAAGCATAAAGGAACCTCCCTTGAGGGGTCCACAGGGGGCAGGCTAATACATACCACTGAATCCTACAGGCAGCTTCCAGAGATACACCTATCACCCGAAAGACAAGACTCTCCCCAGGGAGATCGGAAAGGGATCTGATATGCCCAGATCCAGATTTTCTCCTGAGGGGAGGACACCAAAGGCCAAGAGTAGGAAAGAATGGGGAAACTAGGAGTGGGAATCTGGTAGTTAGGTTTGGTCTGAGCAAGAAGACCGATGGGTCCAATTCCTTAGACGAAAAAGAAAGTCTTTACCCTGATGAGCCCTCTCGAGGACAGGTTGGAAGCCACCTAGTAGCTAGAACCAAGTCATCGCAGTTTCCCCCCCATGAAGACTAAAGACTGCCATCGCGTAAGAAACTGAGGAACCGAATTTATCATTCAAGACAACTTTGTAACAGCAAGAATAAGGAGGGAGAGCCTCGTTACCGTTAAGGCCTGAGGGATGTTGACTGCAGGCTGTATTATGGTCAGTAGCACTGGACCGGGCATTCCGCCATGGACTTTATATTGCTGGGGCTTTGGCCACTGCAATATTTATACACCGGTGCAAGAATCTATTGCCGTACTTTTAAACGGTCCCGTAATACACAAAACCGAAGTCCACAAGTCAAAGTGAACACTATTGCAGAGAAAGTCTGCCTGCACGTAGGTAGTACGCAAGTTTAAGAATTGGGAGGCATTTGCTGAAGTTACTCGAAATGTTTATATCTTGTCCCGAATCATGTTTAACAAAGTTATTTGGAAGAACTACAGTACCATGGCAAGAATTGAGGCTTACGAATTTTTTCACTAGTATCATTAAGGAAGTAAAGAGCCTGGCCAGCATTTCGTACAGTGACTGCATGCACCACTAGCATAAGAGTATCAACTTTGCACAAGAATCCCTTGCTGGTACCGATAACAGTGGAAGAAGTCTTAGTGGGGGGGGGGGGAAGATATTCCATTGTGTACCTTGAAACACAAAGAAGCAAGCGTCTTCTGGTAAGGGCGAGAAGTAACTAGTCTGTCGGTGGTTATTCAGGTGGGGGGGGGGGGACCCAGAGGTGGTCATAAAGATGGGCAGGTGGTCTGGAAAATAGTTACTAGTGGAAGCCGCCAGAATCAGACGTGCAGAAGTGGTACATATCAATAGTCAGGCAGAACCACTGTACCAGAGGCAGGCAACGAAATTTTACCTGAAGGTAAAAGGTGTTAAGGTCCGAAAAATGGTTAATAACGAGGCAAAGTTGAGACTATCGGGAGGAAAGGGTCAGGAACTTGGTGGGCATGCAATCATGTTAAGTTCCCTCCCCCCTCTCCCCCCAAAAAATTGCATGGAGGGTAGTTTCTAGGAGGAAAGAATGAGACTATCCCTTCAATGCTCAAGAGCCCCCAGTACCTCTGGTAGAATAACTGCGACGTGGAACCCTTGCCCTATCCTTCACGCCAGTGAATCTGCGATGCAGGAATAGCAATCTCACATCCAGCCATCTCGCCGGACAAACTGCGGCGGTTTGAAGCCAGCCACGGGTCAATTTCAGCCGCCACCGCCTCCCAGAACTGACAGGCAGCCTGAGATACACCAGTCACCTGGGTGGACATCACACACAAAAAAAAAAAAAAAAAAAAAAAAAGCGCGCTAAACTTGTCTGGTGAACAAAAGTCCCTCCCCTTCCCCCCCCCCCATTAGAATTCTTTAGGGTAATCAAGACTAGGCAGATTCCACAGCAAACACCAAAGACCTAAAGGGAATGGGAAGGACAATTACACCCTTTGAAACCTAGGAGCTAGAATTTAGAAGAGAATAAAGGCCAAACATTGGAAAGGAAGATGGGGATTGTTAGGTTCGGTTGGAGGAAGACAAGTGTTCTATTCCTCAGATCAGTTGAAGTCGAGGAGCTCTTGTCCCCCTTTAAGAGAAAGACTTTAAATTAGTCAAATTCTCGAGCCAAGGCTGAAGACTGGCCACTGTTACAAATAAAAACCAAGTAACCGTTAAAATTTATTGCAACTGGTTAAACTCAATTACAAATTTGGACACTAGAAAAGGCTTAGTATTCAAAGAGAAGAAATCCAGTTAAAGTGGTGTAAGCCTCGTCACCAGGATGCTCGTAAATGCTGCCTTGCTGAAGTTCTAGAAAGATCCTGTCTTCATTATGCAAGTCCAGAAAGACTGAATTTGACCCATGCTCAAAGCTTCTCTCGGTACCATAAGCAGTAACTTGATATATGCCATTCTTCATGAGAGCCAGTCTGTAAAATCAAAAGTTAAAGGATATTTGACGGTCGTGCAGTATACCGAAGGAAAAAGATGAAGTTATACGCTTTATCTATTCAAACCATCGCATGAATTTAAGCATTAGTTCTTCACCAGGAGTGATTATATGAAACAAACCAGGGAAAAAAAAATAAGGTTAAAGCTAAAACCCACCAAATTGCCATGGCTAAGTTTATAATAGCTCCCGGTAATTAAAAATAAAACCATGGACAAACCTTGGTTATCTGTTCACCGTAGGAAACAAGTTGAAGGGGGGGGGAAATTGTAGCTTTGACATTCTACATCTTTTCATTTATAGTTAATTGGGGTCCCTATATTTGTCCCCCCCCCCCCCATCCCTGAAAAAACAGGTCTTAAGTGTGTAGCTTCCACTTAAGTGGAGAGGTTTAAGTAGGACAAACTTATTATGAAGCGCTAAACCTACAAGGGTAATTCAAGTAGGAAAGATTTGCAGAATTTCTGCAATCGTTTTGCCAGAACATTGACCAGGAACCAGCTGAACACCTTTTCGAGTACACAAAAATAGCGGTGATCATAAGGCCAAGTATACTGGGCCCAGGAGAGCAAGAACCAATGAAGCTAGCGAGGAATCTCGCAGTGAACCTAGTAATCATGACCGATGAGATTAGCAAAGGTAATTACGAGGGGGGGTTGGAAGTTAAGTATTCAATGCCCAAGGGATAAAATCAAAGCCAAAGTTTGACAGCACAAAAATCAGGAGGGTCCAGCATCTGGACGCCAGCGTCTGCGTTAACCTTCCAATAAGCACAATGCTTCAAGCCAGGTCGACATTTGCACTAACCCGAAATTTAGCTAGGGCAGCGTTATAGCAGATCCATGGTAAAGCAGATTGCAGATTAGACAGGAAGATTTAGGAATACATTTGAGAAACCTGAAAACTAAGCAATTAAGGTTAAACAGTCTGGTGAAGGTGTGAATTTGTTTTGAAGTTAAATGTCTTGGCTTTCAGCAGATTAAAGCCAAGGCAATGGCATTTACAGCTATGAAATCCGGACATTCAAATTCAATCGTGACAACTTTTAGTCCTAAGAATAAGGGAGCGGAAGTCACCTTCCACACTAATTTTCCAGATTTAAGGAAATTTATAATTACACCTGTAAAGCTCAGGTTTAGTAGTTCAGTAGGGAAACTTCCATAACGCCTATTAAGGTAAGGACAATATGGGAGTAAAGTTCAGGTGCTTTGATATAAATTGCTACAAAAAAAAATAGTGCGATATATAAATGTGTTATCGGGTCTGTTCTAGGAACAAGCGCTATATTCCTCGAGAATAGGGACATTTATATTTTCGATTCAAGAGGCAGAAGAGTGGCATTTAATTAGATTTAAGTATGAGAGGTATTTAGAGTAAATATAAAATGGTTTAGGAAAGCAATAGATTTTCAGATGAAGTCTCATTCAACGAGAATACTTCACTAGAAAGATTAGGGTCAAGGTTTATGATTAATAAATGGTAAAAGATATCCCTGTATACTTGTGCTCGTGTAGCCCAAGATTGCATATGCTGAAGTAAAATATCGTGATGCCTTGCCAATCAGATGTGGCATACTTAAAGATGTTCCACCTTACCTGATGGCAGGTATCACTGGAATAACTAGGTTATTTGTGGCAATTTCAGAAATGGGGAGGGGAAGTAATCTGCCTAGTCTACCAAACAATGGGTGCTACCCTAAACCACGTTAGTGTAGGTAAAGAGGGAAAGTATCGGGGGGGGGGGGGGGGAGGTGGCAAGAAGGCCTAGCTGATAGGAGAGGCTACGTTATTGCCGAGTAGATGGTAATGGTTTTGCAGTTTCCATGTTGAAGTGTATGTCCAGGATCCCTTTCCCCTTTACCCACGCAACCAGTAAGAAAAATCTTAAGACACTAGATTGGCTTGGCTAAATAGAAAAATTATCAAAAATAAGCACTAAGCCACAAGGGCTATACAGCGCTGCAGGGTAGGGAAGGAAGGGTATTGGAAGAGGGTATTGGATGGCAGAAGGGAGGGATGATCGGTATGTTTCAGAAAACAGCGGGGCAGGGGATAGTACGGGGGTTGAGGGCAGCAAGAGATTGAAGAAAGGGCTGAAGGTATCAGAATTTGTGAAGTCAATCAGTCGTCAAAAAGTCAGAGTCCGGATGAAAAGTGGGTCCATCAGCGAGAAGGGAAGGTATAGAGCAGCGGAGCGAAGACTACGACGGAGGTAAATTCTGCGTGCTCGTTGATAAAGTGGGCAGTCCAACAGAATGTGGCTGACTGATAATGGAGCTTGGCAATTCTCACAGGAGCAGGGCGCCTCTTCATGAGATCCACGCGCAAGACTGGTATGGCCAATGCGAAGACGGGAGAGTAGTCTCTCCACCTCGACATTGGTGATAAGACGGCCAGTAACCTATACTGTTTAATAGATTGAAGTTCGTTGCCGAGCATAGTAGACCAACGTTCTTGCCAACTGGTGTGAAGGTGGGAAGATATGGAAGATATGGAATACCTCTATGAAACTGGTAGGTCATGTACTGCTGACCGTGCAACAGTATCTGCCTACAAAAAACAATCTTTATGCTTGGTAAAGATGCGGCGTAGCCAAAGTTGGATACGGAGGACTTAAGGGGCGAGGTGTATCAAATTTCTGTATAGCCTGTAAAGCTATAAGGGAGTGAAAATCACAAATGATAGGCATAGATGCAATACAGATAAGTGCTGCAAGGATGGCATACAACTCTGCAGTAAAGATACTAGCCGAAGATAGTAAATGCCCGCGTACGACGTTGTCCGGAAACTGCTGCGAATCCTACGCCATCAGAAGACCGAGCCATCTGTGTACACAGCAATGGCATGAGAAAGAGTGGAAGTGGTAAAGAAAAAGAGCGGGAAGCGACCGTAGACAGTTGGGCTTTCGAGCAAGGGAGAGAGAAAACAGATTAACAGCTGGAACTTCCCAAGGGGGTAGGGAAAAGTGAGATGCTACATTAACATAGAAAGGTGGTAATTGAAGAGAAGACAAGAGCGAATGAAGGCGAAGAGAGAAGGGACGGAGTAAACAGGTGCGGAGAACAAATAAAGAATGTCTACTAATATCAGTGACCACTATAAATGGAAGGATTGCGGAGATCATGAGAACGTACATAGTAGCGAAGGCAATGGGCATCACGGCTATTGGATAAGGATGGAACGTTCGCTTCTGCATAGAGGCTCTCGACAGGGGAATAGCAAAAAGCACGAAGGCAAACGTAATCCTTGGTGATTAATGGAGGTTAAGGCTAGAGTAGCAGGAGATGCCGCTGAATAAAACTGGTCACCATAATCAATTTTCGATAAAATGAGGGTGGAATGTAGGCGAAGGAGGGTTCGACGATCAGCTCCCTAAGAATGATGAGCAAGGGTTTTAAGAAGGTTCAGCTGGCTGTGACAGAGGTAATGCGAGGTTTCCAGGATAACCTACGGTCAAAGAGGAGGCCCAGAAAATTTACTGTAACACATTAAGGGATACAGGAGCCATAGAGGTACGAAGGATGATCAGAGATGAGAGCATCTAGTGAAAGTAATTTGGTGGGTTTTAGTGCTGGAAAATTTAAACTAGTGTGGTGGTGCAGTTGGAAACTGTCGATTACATGCTGGAGAGAAACTAATGAGGCGACAGTCAGCGCCTGCACAGGCAATAGCGAAGTAATCAACAGTGATCAAATATTGGATGGAAGACTAGACCAAATCTTTAATTTCAAGGAGAAAAAGTGTGCTCAGAACGCATCCCTGGGGGACACCTTCAGCTTGGATAAAGTCCGGGGAGAGCACATTAACCCGAACACGGAAATGCCTGTCAGTTAAAAAGTTCTTAATGAAGGATGGTAGATTGCCTCTAAGGCCCAAGGAGTGGGCTTGGGCTATAAAATTAGCCCTCCAAGTTGTCATATGCCTTCAAGGTCAAAAAATGGCAATAACCGAGTAGTTATTCGCAAAGGCATTAAGAACATACGTATCCAAGCGTAGTAAGGGGTCTATGGTAGACCGTCCCTTACGAAAGCCATATTGACGAGTGGAGAGACTTGTGTCTAAATACCACGCTAAACTTTATTTACTAGGCGTTCCATCACTTTGCAAACTACACTGGTAACAGCAATGGGACGATAGTGGGAGGCTTCGTGTCCTGTAGTGCCTGGTTTGCAGAAAGGGAGAACAATGGCGGATTTCCACAGCTGTCGAAGAACTCCTTGTGACCAAGTAAGATTGTAAAGGCATAATAGGACTGCAAGGGCCGACTGATGTAAATGTTGTAGCATACGAATATGAACGTCGTCGGGCCCAGCTGCCGATGATCAGCAAGCCGAGTGTTTCCTCCAGTTCTTTAAGTGTAAAAGGCACATTATACTGTTCTTCTGAGAAGAAAAGTCCAAGGGTGCTAACTCTGGCATACTGAGGAAAGAAATCGGGGGCATAGATGGAGTCCCTGAGAAATACGGACCAGATTGCCAATTTCATTGGCAACATCTAGTGGGTTTGCTATATCAACACCGGCAACCTGCAGAACAGGAGCCGGGTCAGAATATTTACCACCCAGTTTTCGTACTTTTCCCAGACTGCACTCAGGAAGCAGAGGTGATGGTGGAGACAATCTCACCAGCAAGTGCGTTTAGAGTCACTGATGACTGCGAGCGATCGCACGCTTCTGCTTAAAATCAAGAAGTCTCTCCGTGGTTCTATTGTACCGGTATCTGCCCCATGCAGCGAGTTTCAAACGTACTGCACGAGCACAAGCAGGAGACCACCAAGACATGCATTTCTGAGAATGCCTGCCCGAAGTTTGGGGTATACAATTAGAAGCTGCGGTTAAAAATGGAGGACGAGAAGAGGTGTAAAAGCTCATCGATGGAGGACGAAGAAGGAACACCTCTAAAAACAGGCGTGAGTAAAGGTTCCAATTTGCCTGATCAAATTGCTAGCGTGGGATGCGAAGGTGGTGAATATGAAGGGGAAGTAAGAAAGATTGGGAAATTATTGCAGTCATGCAAGTCCGGGAGAACAGACCAAGTTACATCTAATGGTGGAGGAAGAGCAGACTGATAGATCTATGCAAGAGCAAGTCAGAGGATCAAAAATGGGAGAGTACCTGTATTTAAAACGTGCAGGGGGGGGGTGGCAAGAAAAGCCTCTGAATGCCACGGGAATCACAGTGAGACCACCCCCAGAGGAAATGGTGGGCATTAAAATCACCAAGTAACAGAATCGGTGGCGGTAATGAAACAAACGCAATATCCGGAATAGATAATGCCTGAGAAGGAGATAAACAGAGCGTATACCACCTATGCAAGTGGATACAGGCTGCTGTGTAATGCAGCGAAGTACGAACAAATAGCTGATGGTACGGAATATCAGTGCGTAGAAGGGCACTTTCATTAAAGGTCCCATCAGGAAAAAGGATTGGAAGAATACAATAAATTATAACCGAGATGGGAGATATAACAGCAGTTTAATTTTGGTTCCTGTAAGCAAACACCAACAGGGGGGAAACTGGGAGAGTAACATCTGAAGCTCACCCTGATTACCCCTGAGGCTGCATATATATGCCACTGTAAATAGGCCACGATTGGCAATGATAAAGATACCTGAAATCCGCAGGTAAGGGTTCCTACGGACTAGAGGGGGTTAGAAAAGTCCACATGCGGAAGCAGCGGAAAACTTTCAGGCAGCGAAGGAATAGTGCGCTGTGAAGAAAGTTGTGCAGATGGAGCAGAGAGAAGGAACGGAGGGTGGATCAGTGTCCATTGATGGTTTGGTCTCTGCAATATATTCAGAGATTGCTTCAAGTGATTTCGGAATTCAGATATGTTGTATGGGAGAATATTGGAAATTGTGGGGGGAGGATGAGTAAAGATTGGAATAATGGACTGTCCAAGGTAAGGGGGCCCCCCCCCCGAAGGGTGGAGGGAACTGAAGCGTGGAAGGGGACAGAAGAGGCAGAAACCTGGGAGGGGGCAGAAGAGAGAAAAAACTTGGGAGGAACAGGGGAGGAAGGTACAGTACGAGGAGGGTGAACCTCTACACTTTTAACAGGCCAGTTAGAGGGAAGAACCAGGTACAGGACAGGGAAGGTAATGAGGTGGAAGATGGGTAGGTGTTAACAGACCTTTTTTTGCTTTTGGAAGTAGAGGGACGATTAGGAGGGTGTCATACGAGATCTCGTCGCTACCGAGGCTTGTGAGGGAGAACACTAAGAGATCAGACAGGCGTTGAAGTAGGGAAGTCTGAGCCTAGGACAGCAAAAGAATTAGATACAGGAGTGACTATGGGAGAGGTAACCACAGAGGTGGTTGCAGAAGATGGGATCCCAGAAGTGGGGGGGGGGGAAGTTTTGAAACAGGGAATAAGAAACACAAGGTAGTCTCCCTTGGAGGCGGGAGAAACTGCCATGGCATAAGGGAGACCTGCCTAAGGTAACATTTTCCGCTCGTTTAAGTAGACTTGACAACGGCAAGAGTACGAAGGGTGAGCCTCATGACAATTAAGGCAAGAGGGAGGTTGATTGCAAGACATTAGAATGGTCATCGGCACCACAGACCTGGCATTCGGCGATAAATCTGCAATATTTTGCTGGATGGCCAAATCGCCAGCAATTTCTACACTTGCTGTGTAGGGATCACCTTTCCAACTTTTAACCGATGTCCTGCTACATAAACTGAGGATGGAGTTCACTGCTGTCAAAAGTTAAACGAGCCACATTGCTAGGGTACAGTCTCTGCCCACGGGCAGGAAGAACATAAGTGTCTACCTTGAGGATTGGGAGATCTTGGAGTTCCAGCTGTTCAAGAATGTAGGTGCCACATGTCTGGAAATTTTGTTGAATTATGGTATGGGGCAGAATGACTACCACTACTAGAATTGAGGGAATGATGTTTTTCCAATAGTGACAGGAACAGTATCGATATGGGAGAAAGCTCATGAGCCTGGGTAGCATTCTGTACGGTGATGATGCACGTACCGCTCTTAAGAGCATGAAAAGATCTATCTTTACCAACATGGCATAGGAGTGCCTTGCCAATACTGTGGTCAGAAAGATAGGCAGTAGAGGAAGTCGGTCGTAAAGTGAAGAATTTAGTCCATTGTGCAGTCTGAAACCGAGCGTGGAAAGGTAGTGAAGGACGTGTCGATCTTTTCTGAGAAGAACGAGAAGGTGGAGAAGTATCATCAGCAGGCAATTGTCGTTTAGGCGTGGGACCAGAGTTGGTCCGACGTGGAACGGGCCGGCTATTCGAAAATTGCCCCACCATAGAGGGAGAGGCCGGAAGCATAGTCAGAGCGAAGGTCAGATAAATTGAAGGAGTCAGTCGAGGCCTCGGTACCTCAAGTGGGTGAGGAAACTGCACCGGCAAGAGGTACAGAGGCACGAGGAGTGTCTGAAGAGTGGTCCAAAGACGAGGCGGGGTCAGAACGGGGTGTGGTATCAAGGGGCCCGGGGGTAGCAGGTTCATGGACTAGGGCTGCCATGGTTAGGTTACTTTAATAAAAAATAATTAAAAAGGGGGGGACCGGGGAGGGATAGTTCCTAGGAGGAATGAAAGGGCCAGAAATCTCCCTCCGCACCCAAGAGGACCTCAGCACCGCAGATGCAGCATTGAACCCGTGCCATACTTTACCCATCATGCCAGTAAACCGGCAATCTGGGATAGCAACCTCACATCTGCCGAGCTACCTCGGTGGACAAAAGAGGGCGTACGGAAATCCGCCACAAAGCATACCTCCTTCGGCCACCACCCCCGGAATCCGAAAGGTGGCTTCCAGAGATACACCCGTCGCCCGGTATCTCTCCGGGATACCAGAGAGGATCGGGACATCCCCAGGCAATCCAGATTCCACAGCAAACTACGCCACCAAGAACCTCAACGGAATGGGATGGACCCTGGTACCCTTTCCCCTACCTAGGAACTAGCGTGCCTGTGGGGAAAAAAAAATTACCAAAGGCCAAAAAGGGCAAAAGGGAAGGGTGGGGAGCAGGAGGAAAGGAAAAAAAAAAAAGGGAGCATGGGATAGGGAATGGGGGTAATTAGGTTCGGTCTGAGGAAGGAGACCAACAGATCTAATTCATCAGACCAAGAGCCTCTTCACCACGCCAAGGATCCCCCCCTTGAAGAGGAAAGCTTTTAGAGATGGGTATAAAAGGAATATTTATACAAATAGTTTTAACAAGAAAACGTGCTTCACAATTTTTAGAGCCTTGTCAGACAGGAGGAAACTGCTAGAAATAACTACCCACTTCAGCTTCCTCACAACTTTGAAACTAAACTTCACACACATGGTCATTTGTGTAATCTGGTTAGTACTTTTCCTTTGACAGTTTAGTACTGACGTGTCTGCATCATCCTCTTTAAATTTGAGGGACTTTAGTTTTCCTGTATACTTTACATTAGTCATTTTCTAGATTTCTTTGCTTTTTTCCCCTACATTTTCTCTTGTGCTCTTACAAACTACCTTAGCAAGGTTTCTATACCCCAAATTAACTAGTGACCGGTAGACTTCTCCAGTACACAACTTTTCAGCGCCAGTTTGCCCCACAGTTGAAGGTATTTGCGAAACTAACCAGAACTTTACCATTTATTTTTTTCAAGCTGCTGTATGGGGGGAAACTAACCTCAAAAGTTCAGGTACAACTAGGGAAAGGGAGGCTCCATTTTATTTGTCAGCCAACTGACTAAGAACAGTGTGCAAATTCACGAATTTTTCCTTAAAAGCTTTTAGGAAAAAATAGTTAACCCCTTAAGCAACCCTTAAATCAGATGTTTATGGCACTACCTGTAGTCTTAGGTGTAAAGACACATGAAAGATATACAATAGTACAACAGTGGCGTCGTAAGGATGGGGGAGGGGGGGGGGGCTAGTTGCCAGGCAGAGCCTTTAGAAGTGACTAATGCCCAAAGTGCTGCAACAATGCAAGCTGAATAGTACGAATAGGCTATAGGGAAAAAAAAACATGGGGTTTTTTTTAATGACTTTTGCATTGAAAAATATTTGGGGTTTGGGGAAATGTT
>NC_069455.1:520397-558212 GCF_026875155.1 Cherax quadricarinatus | reverse complement strand
CTGTGTACACGTGGCTAGTTTCTGACGGCGTAGGATTCGCAGCTGTGTTTCTGGACAGCGTTGTACAAGGGCATTTACTATCTTCGGCTAGTATTTTTACTGCTGAATTGTATGCCATCCTTACAGCACTTATCCGTATGGCTCTATGCCTGTGTCATCATTTGTGGTTGTCTAAAGACCCCCTTAGTCCCTTTACAGGCTATACAAAAATTTGATACACCTCCCCTTAGTCCTCCGTATCCAACTTTGGCTACGCCGCATCTTTCCCAAGCATAAAGATATTGTTTTTTGTTGGGTCCCGGGTTGATGTTGACGTACAGGGCAATGAACAGGCAGACACTGCTGCGCGGTCAGCAGTACATGACCTACCAGTTTCTTATAGAGGTATTCCATTTACGGACTATTTTGCTGCAATATCTTCCCACCTTCACACCCGTTGGCAACAACGTTGGTCTACTATTGCTCGGCAACAAACTTTAATCATATTAAAAACCCGAGTATAGGTTACTACCGTCTTCTTATCACCAGTGTCGAGGTTGGGAGCTACTCTCTCCCGTTTCGCATTGGCCATACTCGTCTTACTCATGGATATCTCATGGAGAGGCGTCTTGCTCCTCTCTGAGAATTGCCAAGCTTCATTATCAGTCAGCCACATTCTTTTGGGGACTGCCCACTTTATCAACGAGCACGCAGATTTACCTCTGTCGTCGTCTTCGCTCCGCTGCTCTCCCCTTTACCTTCCCTTCTCGCTGATGGACCCACCTTTCATCCGGACTCTCATTGACTTTTTGACAACTGACTTACTTCACAAATTCTGATACCTTCAGCCCCTTTTTACTTCAATCTCTTGCTACCCCCTACCCCCCTACTATCCCTGCCCCGCTGTTTTCTGTAACCTGCTGATCATTTCCCCCCCCCCTTTGCCATCCAATTCCCTTGCTTCCTTCCCTACCCCGCAGCGCTGTATAGCCCTTGTGGCTTAGCGCTTCTTTTTGATTATAATAATACAGGTTTCTACATTGCTGACTGGGGGAGCAAGGGGGAAAGGGGGTTGAGAGGGGATAAGGTTCTGGATATTTGGTAAAAAATTTCTAGAAAGTGTGCGAATTCTCAATGCCCCTGGGTTTTAAAGTGCAGCATCCGCGTATAGAACTGAAGTGTATTTTTTTAGCTGGTGATGCATGTCACTTAATGCAAGATTTACCCAAGGAAAGTAAAGCTGAAGAATTGGACACACAGTATTCATCAGTCTTATACAAAGCGGGAAAGGTGTGTACGAATGGATAAATACCGAAAAGATGGTTTAAGACTGTGCAACTCTGGGTATTTTATTGTAGCGTTTCGCCATCCGTGCTTTATAAAAAAAAACGGGGACAAACTTGAAGAATTAGAATATGTACGAAGATGGGTAATCAGTCCCTCAACCTAGGGAGGGCGAAGAGCCCCATATCGTGGAGTTAAATCTCCACGACTAGGGTGCTCTTGCACCTATCCTAGTTGGGGATGATTACCTCATTTTGTACATGTTCTCTGCTTCGTTAGCCCTAGAATTTGTTTTTGATAAACCACTGGTGGCGAAACGTCTTCATAAAATACCCAGTGTTGCACAGGTTTTTTTAATCTCTAAAAGCAGGAAAGGTATAAGGAGTAGTGGGTGTTTAGGTAATCAGTCCCTCGCCTGGAGTCGAGTTTCAGCCCATAATCTTGTAGAAAGTACAGCACAGGCCGAGTAGTGGGTTTATTATTTAAAGTGGGGGAAAGCAAAAGGGGGGGTCACAGGGGAACCATCCACTAGTTTAAGTAGGTTTTCGTCCAAGATTGGACAATTTAGAAGAATTCTTTGTATCAAGACCCCATGATGAGAGTGTCTGACAGACGTGATAAAGGGTTTTAAAAACCCGGGACAACTTGTGGGTTTTAAAAACCCAATTCATCAAAAAGATTTTCCCCCATCATACTACCCGCCCTTTATATTGGGTAAGATTTTAAAAAAGGGGCCCCATAATAATTAGGATGGGGGATTTTAAAAAGCGACGAGAAGTTAAAAACACCCTTAGTGATTCGAGAGAGTCCAGTTACCTTACATGGAGGGCGATCCTAGAGCCGCCCCGCCGCCGTGTTAGGAAAGAGCCGGGTTCACAGTGGGGTAAGTAAAGGTCAGACACCGAGAAGGTCATCTTTAAATGGGTTTGGGGAACGAATGGTTTCCCAAGTTTCCAGAAAAGATACGTGGGAGATACGAGGCCAGTTGGGGAAGGGGGTTTAATTTAAACAGGGCCTAGGAAAATCACTCGCATTCATGAAGGAAGGACGCTAAAATCGGTTGAAAGGAACCATAAAGAAAAAAAAGGCGAATACCTTGGTTTGAATAAAAAAAAAACCCTACGTAGAAAAAGTTGTGACGCGTTTTCGGTAGACAGACCATTAAAAGTCACATTCACACAAAGGGAAAAAGGGCCAATTATATACGGGGGGAGGAGGGGAGAAAGTGAAAAAATGTACTGGAGATAGTTGAAGAGGTAGTGGTTTTGGGAAAAAAGTGAAGCGAGGTAATATAAGTAAAGGGAAGTTAAGGACAAGTAAAGGAACACTGAAGGAGAGCTAATGGGCCCCCGAGGGTGGGACAAAAAAACGGAAAACCAGGGAAAAAAACCAGGCAAAAAAGGAAGGGCAAACAAAACATAAGACAAGATAAAAACAGGTCAAGTCATGTGTTTTTTGGAGTTAGGGCATTTAACAATGTACTCTGAGAAAAGGGATCTACACACACAACCCGGGTAAATTCACTAGGAAAGTTGTGAATAAGGGATGCTTTTTAAAAAGACTGCTCGTGAAAGGGGGAGTAGTAGCAGTTTTTGGGAGAAGACCAGTTAATTGGGTAATGATTCTATTTTTATTATAATAATCAAAACTAAGCTCTAAACCTTGAGCTCAACATGACAATGACAGAAAAGGCATTAATAAGATTGATGTCCAGGGGAAGGGTGTTAAAATTTAAGGACGGATTATAACAAAAGCAGCGCTAATCCCCCCAGGGTCATACAGACGCAGGGCAGGGAGTGTGTTTTATCACGGGGAGCAAGGGTGGAGAGGGGTAAAGAGGTAGAGTTAAAGGGGCCTTTAGGGGGGCAAAGTATTTAAAGTGTGTAAAAATGAGTTTCTGTAAAAAAATAGGGGGGAGTCTGTCAAAGGGGAACCGTTAGCAAGGGGAAGGAAGGATAGGGGGTTAGGAGTAAAAGACCGGAGGAAAATTGTGTACCCCCGTTTTGGACAGGGAAATCCCCCTTAGGCAAAAAAACGGGGAAACCCGCAATTTCCCGGGGGAACAGGGTGTTCTCCATGAGTACCCCGAGTAAGAGGGTGTGGTCCGATGCGAAACACAGAGTTCTCTCAACTCGCATCGATAACAAGATGACCCCAAAAAAGATGGCCAGAAACCTAAACTTTTCTGAAAATATAAATTTTTGGTCTATTTTACCAAGTTTTTGCCAACGTTGCGAAAATGGTTAGAGGGTTACAGCAAAAAAAATGAGAAAGATACCTCTCTGAAAAATGGAATCATGTACTGCTGACCGCGAGCAGAAACTGCCTCCTCATTTCCCTGAACTAAATGACCAGGGACTCACGAACACGATTTCTTTGTTTTTGCTGGTAATGCGAACAACGAAAAATTTTTTTATGAAGAGCTCGGGATTTAGGCGAACAAATTTTGTAAAAGTCTGCAAAGCACTAAAGGACAAACGATTACAAACGTTTGGGGGGCTGAGCAAATTTGGATTAAGTGCAATTTAAACTGCTTTCAGATCAGCTGTAAAATGCTAGCACTAATAATCCCCGCACTACAGTGTGGGAACACGCTGCCAACCGCCGGTCAAGGATTTTTGAAAATATTAGTGTACACTGCGACGGCAGAGAATGGACCGGAAGTGATTAAAAACTAGAAATATCTAAAAATTTGGGCTTTCGTGCACGGCAGTGGGGAATAACAGACATGAACTGTCTGAACCGCCCAAGGGGAAAGTGAAAAGTTAGATGCTATCTGAACATATAAAGGGGCAACTAGAGAAGAAAATAGTGGAGAGAGAGAAAACGGACGAAGAAAACAGGGGAGGCGAACAAATGGACCTCTACTAACGCCCGTTACTATCTTGTATGTAGAAGGATCGTGAAGATCACGAGAACAGACAAAATACCGGCGGAGGCAATGAGTATCACGACGATTGTTCAAGGATGGAACATTCATTTCTGCAGTATTCTCCACAGATGAGCGAAAAGCACCTCGACAAACGTAATCCCTGATGATGGATGAGATCAAGTTAAGAAAGGGTTGCAGGAGGCGCCGTTGAATATCTAGTCACCACACACTAGTTTTGATAAAATTAGGGTTGAATGCAGGCGAAGGAGTTTAACTATCCACCCCTATGAAAGAAGAGCAAGGGTTGCAGGTTGCTTTCAGGGAGGTAATGTGAGGTTTCCAGGACAATCTGCGATCAAACAGAAGGCCAAGAAATCTAACTGCAGGAATACACGAGCCATACAAGTACAATTACTTTCAACGTCTGTTGAAAGTAATTTGGTATGTTTTAGCACTAGAAAATTTAAACCCACGAGTGCTGAGCCAATGGGACATACGGCTGACAGCATACTGGAGAGAGGTTGCTACTAGGAGACAGCACCTGCACGAAAGCTATAGCGAAGTCATCAGCATAGAGTGAAGACCAAATATTAGATGGGAGAACAGATGCCAGATCATTTATAGCAAGAGGACAGTGATGCTTGGACACAGGCGAAAGGGAATTATTAACCCGAACATGGAAATATATCTCAGACAAGATTTTGAGGAAAAATAGATTGCCTCGGAGGCCTAAGGAGTGACCTTGGGCCTAGATGTTATATCTCCATGTAGTGTCGTATGCCTTTTCAAGATCAAAAAAGACCGCGACGAGTGATTACCAGCAAAAGCATCATGAACATAGGTATTTAAGCAGAGTAAGGGGTCAATAAAAGAGGGTCTTACGAAAGCCGTATTGACGAAGGGAGAGAGTATTCTCTAAATACCACATCAAACATTTGTTTACTAGACGTTCCATCACCTTGCAAACTGCACTGGTAAGAGCAACGGGATACTGTGAGGCATGTCCGAAGTGCCTGGCTTACAAGAAAGTGGAAGATTTCCACAGCTGGGGAAGAACTCCTTGCAACCAAATAAGATTATAAAGGTGTAAGAGGACTGCAAGGGCTGACGGATGTAAATGTTGAAGCATATGAATGCCATCAGGCCCATCTGCCGATGATCGACAAGCGGAAAGTGTTGACTAGCTCTAGAAGTGTAAAAGAGACACTAAGACTTCTGTTTGAAGAAAAATATAAGGGTAGTAATTCTGGCAGACTTTGTGGGGAAAAAACAAGGGGCATAGACGTAGCCCCTACGAGTTACGGGCAAGATTTCCAATCTGTAGCAACGTTAAGAGGTTTTGCAATGCTGACAACGGCAACCCGAAGAACGGGAGCTGGGTCTGGAGAGTATTTGCCACTCAATTTCTGTACTTTGTTCAAACTGCATTCACAGACGAAGCCAAAGTGATGGTAGAAACAATCCCGCCAACAAGTGCATTTAGCTTCACCGATGACACGTTGGGCGTCCGCTTAAGTGTAAGGAATTGCTCTGGGGTCCTGTTGTAATAATATCGGCCACATGCAGCATGTTTCAAACGTACTGCACGAGCACAAGCAGACCACCAAAGCACGCATTTTTGAGTGTGTACTCGAGGATTGAGGGATAGAATGTGAGGCCGTGGTTAAAACTGAGGTTAGAAGAGGAAGAAGGGTCCTCTATTAAAAACAGACAAGTACAGGTCCCAGTTCGCTCGTTCAAACTGCCAATGTGGGCTACGAGTTGTGGGAGGTCTTTTAGAAAGAAATATGCTAACCAGATGATTTAATGGCAGTTTGAGGCGACGAAATGGGGACCTCCGAATCCAGGACTGCAAAAGAATTAGATACAGAGGTGCCTACAGAGGAAATTGTGGCAGTAGGTACCACCGAGGTTGGAGACCTCTTGGGAACACTAGAATAAAGTCATGAAAGTCTCCCTTGGAGGGGATGAGACTGCCATGGTGTACAAAGTACCTCCTGTCTGAGAAAAATTTCTCGTTCTTTTAGGTATATTGGCAATGGCAAGAATAAGCCAGGTGACCCACATTACAATTAAAGCAAGAGGTAGGCTGCAGGATGTATTAGTATGGTCGGCAGCGCCACAAACTGGGCATTGTCATGGACCCTATTTCGCTGGGCGGCAAAAGCGCCAGCAATTTTTGCACTGTAGGGATCAACTCTGACAGTGTCCCACAATATAAACAGGATGGAAGTTCTCCGCAGTCAAAACTTAAGCAAGCTACATTGTAGGGCAAGCATTTTTGGTCGTGGGAAGGTAATACACAAGTGTTCCCTGAGAATTGGGAGGTCTTGGAGCTCAAAGTTGCTCCAGAATGTCTGCATCATGTCCAGAAATCACGCTGAACAATATTACGAGTCAGAACTACAGCACCACTGCAAGAATTGAGAAATATGTTTAAGAATTGTGAGGTGGTCTGTCCTGAGATGTGTGGGCGATCTAAAAATCGTAGCACCATAGAAACCAAAAGAATAGTCAAAAACGTGCAGAGGTCGTAAGCATAAAGAGTCCGGCTAAACTTCAGTATCAGGAGTGGGCAAGTAAATGTTACCTACCTGAAGAAAGTACTGGGGTGTTAGAAAGGGTCCGATTATTATTGTAATCAAAAAGAGAAAGGGTCCGAAGAATGGTTCGATAACGAGGTGGGGTAGTAAGAGGGCTCTGAAGCAGAAAGGATTGGGAGAAGTTTCATGGATATGGAACTCCAAGGTTAAGACACTATCAAGCAGGAAAAAAAAAAGTACATGAAGGGGGTAGTGCCTATGAGGAACGAGCCTTTAATCCCCCTTCATGCCCAAGAGGACCTCAGTGCAGATGCGGCATGGAATCCATGCCATACCAGACCCTTCATACCAGCAAACCGACAATCCAGGATAGCAAACTCGCATCTACCTAGTCACCCTGGAGAGGAGTGAAAGATGAAAAATGAGGGGGGCAAGTCACGAAATAAATGGTATAAAATACAGACAATGGAAATATACACATGCAGTATGTGATCCTTTGTTAATAATGTTTCACCCGTGCAGTGAGCTTTATAAAGTCGCACAGATCTACCTGGGTGAAAAACACTAGTATTTATAGGACGAGAATGCTGGGTCAGGTGGAGAAAGCTGCATGTGACAATCTTCCGAGTAATTGTCCAAACACTTTGGTAGCTTTTAAAAGGGATTGGATAAGTATACGAGTAGACCTTCTGCAGTGTTCCTCGATTATGTGGGATAACTATGAAAAACACCTAGAAGCCGAGCGCTTTTCCACCATTATTCCCTCGTGTCACCTGGCTACGTTATGTTGACATTCTCGTAACTCCCAGACACTTCAACGTTCAAGCTCTGTCACAAGCTCGACCAGATCGAGCCCTCAATCCAGTTCACACTAGAAGTCGACAGCACTTCTCCTTTCCTTGATGTTCTCTGCAAAGCTGACCAAGAACTTAGTTTCAAAGTCTATGGAAAACCTACCAACACGATCTTACTACTCACCACGACACCAAAACTAAACTAATTATAGGCTTTTTCCTGAGCGCACTCAGAATCTACAGCAATGAGTTCCTTAAGGAACAAAGCACTTAACTGAATAAGTATTTTCCAAACTTCAGTATCCTCGTCACTTCAGACTGCAGACGACGGGCATTAAAAATAAACACGCCCAGAGAAGACTACCGAGAAGAGAGGCATAGTCCTTTCCACCAACTCCATTGCCAAACACGTTTTCAACAAGTTTTCCAAAACCTCATTCCAAGTATCTTCCTCCACATCCACCATCAAGGACATTACCAGTAATAGGCAGGACAAGCTGCAATCATCTGCAGGTGTACACAATCCCTTTTAATGACTGCAGCAAATTATACGTCGGCGAAACATCCAGAGACCTCCAAACCCCTATTTCAGAACACCAGTACATGCAGGCAGATCTGACGATCCAAGGAATGCCTGTTAAACACCGAAATTCGCACAACCATTTAATTAACTACATAAACAAGACTTATCGCCAGAAAAAAAAAAAAAAAAGTACCGAAGTCCTGGAATCTTCACTTATCTGTACATCCAACCAGAAGAACGGCTTCTATAAAAGCTGAACCTCTTTCCAAGAAACTTCATCGCTATCCCACACAATGACCGAGGAACACTACAGAAGGTCTACTCATACTTATCCAATTCCTTTTAAAAGCTAAAAGTTTTTAGACTACTCTAAAGTCACTTGCAGCTTCCCACTTGACCCGGCCTTATTCTATAAATACTCTCGTACGTTTCGCCCAGGTAGATCCGTGACTAAAGCAAACTACATGGGCGAAACTAAAGGATCGTATATTGCATGTTTATATTTCCACAGGGGGGGGCATTATTATAATCACAGGGAAGCGCTAAACCCGTAGCGTTATACAGCGCATGTGGGGGATTGAAGGTATTCAGGGAACTGGAGTACAGATCCAATTACCTAGATCAAGAGCCCTCACAAGCATCAAGGAACCTCCCTTAAGGGGTCCACAGGGGGCAGGCTAATACCACTGAATCCTACAGGCAGCTTCCAGAGATACACCTATCACCCGAAAGACAAGCCTCTCCCCAGGGAGATCGGAAAGGGATCCGATATGCCCAGATCCAGATTTTCTCCCGAGGGGAAGACGCCAAAGGCCAAGAGTAGGAAAGAAAATGGGGAACTAGGAGTGGGAATCTGGTAGTTAGGTTTGGTCTGAGCAAGAAAACCGATGGGTCCAATTCCTTAGACGAAAAAAAAGTCTTCACCCTGATGAGCTCTCTCCTAGATTATTATTATAATCAAAAAGAAGCGCTAAGCCACAAGGGTCTCTCCTAGAGGACAGGTTGGAAGCCACCTAGTAGCTAGAACCAAGTCATTGCAGTTTCCCCCCATGAAGACTAAAGACTGCCATCGCGTAAGAAACTGAGGAACCGAATTTATCATTCAAGACAACTTTGTAACAGCAAGAATAAGGAGAGAGAGCCTCGTTACCGTTAAGGCCTGAGGGATGTTGGCTGCAGGCTGTATTATGGTCAGTAGCACTGGACCGGGCATTCCGCCATGGACTTTAAAATATTGCAGTGGCCAAAGCCCCAGCAATATATACACCGGTGCAAGAATCTATTGCCGTACTTTTAAACGGTCCCGTAATACACAAAACCGAAGTCCACAAGTCAAAGTGAACACTACAGAGAAAGTCTGCCTGCACGTAGGTAGTACGAAAGTTTAAGAATTGGGAGGCATTTGCTGAAGTTATTCGAAGTGTTAATATCTTGTCCCGAATCATGTTTAACAAACTTATTTGGAAGAACTACAGTACCACGGCAAGAATTGAGGCTTAAGAATTTTTTTCACTAGTATCATTAAGGAAGTAAAGAGCCTGGCCAGCATTTCGTACAGTGACTGCATGCACCACTAGCATAAGAGTATCAACTTTGCACAAGAATCCCTTGCTGGTACCGATAACAGTGGAAGAAGTCTTAGAGGGGGGGGGGGAGATATTCCATTGTGTACCTTGAAACATTAAGAAGAGTCTTCTGGTAAGGGCGAGAAGTAACTAGTCTGTCTGTGGTTATTCAGGTGGGGGGGGGGGGGGACCAGAGGTAGTCATCAAGATGGGCAGGTGGTCTGGAAAATAGTTACTAGTGGAAGCTGCCAGAATCAGACGTGCAGAAGTGGTACATATCAATAGTCGGGCAGAACCACTGTACCAGAGGCAGGCAACGAAATGTTACCTGAAGGTACAAGGTGTTAAGGTCCGAAAAATGGTTAATAACGAGGCAAAGTTGAGACTATCGGGAGGAAAGGGTCAGAGGAACTTGGTGGGCATGCGATTATGTTAAGTTCCCTCTCCCCCCTCCCCCCCAAAAAATTGCATGGAGGGTAGTTTCTAGGAGGAAAGAATGAGACTATCCCCTTCAATGCTCAAGAGCCACCAGTACCTCTGGTAGCATAACTGCGACGTGGAACCCTTGCCCTATCCTTCACGCCAGTGAATTTGCGATGCAGGATAGCAATCGCACATCCAGCCAGCCATCTCGCCGGACAAACTGCGGCGGTTTGAAGCCAGCCACGGGTCAATTTCAGCCGCCACCGCCTCCCAGAACTGACAGGCAGCCTGAGATACACCAGTCATCTGGGTGGACATCACAAAAAAAAAAAAAAGCGCTAAACTTATCTGGTGAACATAAGTCCCTCCCCATCCCCCCCATTAGAATTCTTTAGGGTAATCAAGAGACTAGGCAGATTCCACAGCAAACACCAAAGACCTAAAGGGAATGGGAAGGACAATTACACCCTTTGAAACCTAGGAGCTAGAATTTAGAAGAGAATAAAGGCCAAACATTGGAAAGGAAGATGGGGATTGTTAGGTTCGGTTGGAGGAAGACAAGTGTTCTATTCCTCAGATCAATTTTTTAAGTCGAGGAACTCTTGTCCCCCTTGAAGAGACTTTAAATTAGTCAAATTCTCGAGCCAAGGCTGAAGACTGGCCACTGTTACAAATAAAAACCAAGTAACCGTTAAAATTTATTGCAACTGGTTAAACTCAATTACAAATTTGGACACTAGAAAAGGCTTAGTATTCAAAGAGAAGAAATCCAGTTAAAGTGGTGTAAGCCTCGTCACCAGGATGCTCGTAAATGCTGCCTTGCTGAAGTTCTAGAAAGATCCTGTCTTCATTATGCAAGTCCAGAAAGACTGAATTTGACCCATGCTCAAAGCTTCTCTCGGTACCATAAGCAGTAACTTGATATATGCCATTCTTCATGAGAGCCAGTCTGTAAAATCAAAAGTTAAAAGGATATTTGACGGTCGTGTAGTATACCGAAGGAAAAAGATGAAGTTATACGCTTGATCTATTCAAACCATCGCATGAATTTAAGCATTAGTTCTTCACCAGGAGTGATTATATGCAACAAACCAGGGAAAAAAAAATTAAGGTTAAAGCTAAAACCCACCAAATTACCATGGCTAAGTTTATAATAGCTCCCGGTAATTAAAAATAAAACCATGGACAAACCTTCCTTATCTGTTCACCGTAGGAAACAAGTTGAAGAGAAGGGGGGGGGGGAGAAAAAAAAATAAAACTTTAGCTTTGACATTCTACTTTTCATTTATAGTTAAATGGGGTCCCTATATTTGTCCCCCCCCCTCCCTGAAAAAACAGGTCTTAAGTGTGTAGCTTCCACTTAAGTGTGGAGAGGTTTAAGTAGGACAAACTTATTATGAAGCGCTAAACCTACAAGGGTAATTCAAGTAGGAAAGATTTGCAGAATTTCTGCAATCGTTTGCCAGAACACTGACCAGGAACCAGCTGAACACCTTTTCGAGTACACAAAATAGCGGTGATCATAAGGCCAAGTATACTGGGCCCAGGAGAGCAAGAACCAATGAAGCTAGCGAGGAATCTCGCAGTGAACCTAGTAATCATGACCGATGAGATTAGCAAAGGTAATTACGAGGGGGGGGGGGGGGAGGAAAGGCGAAGTTAGGTATTCAATGCCCAAGGGATAACATCAAAGCCAAAGTTTGACAGCACAAAAATCAGGAGGGTCCAGCATCTGGACGCCAGCGTCCGCTTTAACCTTCCAATAAGCACAATGCTTCAAGCCAGGTCGACATTTGCACTAACCCGAAATTTAGCTAGGGCAGAGTTATAGCAGATCCATGGTAAAGCAGATTGCAGATTAGACAGGATTTAGGAATACATTTGAGAAACCTGAAAACTAAGCAATTAAGGTTAAACAGTCTGGTGAAGGTGTGAATTTGTTTTGAAGTTAAATGTCTTGGCTTTCAGCAGATTAAAGCCAAGGCAATGGCATTTACAGTTATGAAATCCGGACAAACTCAATCGTGACAAATTTTAGTCCTAAGAATAAGGGAGGGTAAGTCACCTTCCACACTAATTTTCCAGATTTAAGGAAATTTATAATTACACTTGTAAAGCTCAGGTTTTGTAGTTCAGTAGGGAAACTTCCATAACGCCTATTAAGGTAAGGACAATATGGGAGTAAAGTTCAGCTGCTTTGATATAAATTGCTACAAAAATAGTGCGATATATAAATGTGTTATCGGGTCTGTTCTAGGAACAAGTGCTATATTCCGAGAATAGGGACATTTATATTTTCGATTCAAGAGGCAGAAGAGTGGCATTTAATTAGATTTAAGTATGAGAGGTATTTAGAGTAAATATAAAATGGTTTAGGAAAACAATAGATTTTCAGATGAAGTCTCATTCAACGAGAATACTTCACTAGAAAGATTAGGGTCAAGGTTTATGATTAATAAATGGTAAAAGATATCCCTGTATACTTGTGCTCGTGTAGCCCAAGATTGCATATGCTGAAGTAAAATATCGTGATGTCTTGCCAATCAGATGTGGCATACTTAAAGATGTTCCACCTTACCTGATGGCAGGTATCACTGGAATAACTAGGTTATTTGTGGCAATTTCAGATATGGGGAGGGGAAGTAATCTGCCTAGTGTACCAAACAATGGGTGCTACCCTAAACCACGTTAGTGTAGGTAAAGAGGGAAAGTATTGGGGGGAAGGAGGTGGCAAGAAGGCCTAGCTGATAGGAGAGGCTACGTTATTGCCGAGTAGATGGTAATGGTTTTGCAGTTTCCATGTTGAAGTGTATGTCCAGGATCCCTTTCCCCTTTACCCACGCAACCAGTAAGAAAAATCTTAAGACATTAGATTGGCTTAGCTAAATAGAAAAGTTTTATTATAATACAAAATAAGCACTAAGCCACAAGGGCTATACAGCGCTGCAGGGTAGGGAAGGAAGGGTATTGGAAGAGGGAAGGAAGGGTATTGGAAGAGGGTATTGGATGGCAGAAGAGAGGGATGATCAGTAGGTTTCAGAAAAAAGCGGGGCAGGGGATAGTACGGGGGTTGAGGGCAGCAAGAGATTGAAGAAGAAAGGGCTGAAGGTATCAGAATTTGTGAAGTCAGTTGTCAAAAAGTCAATGAGAGAGTCCGGATGAAAGGTGGGTCCATCAGCGAGAAGGAAAGGTAGAGAGCAGCGGAGCGAGGACTACGGAGGTATATTCTGCGTGCTCGTTGATAAAGTGGGCAGTCCAACAGAATGTGGCTGACTGATAATGGAGCTTGGCAATTCTCACAGGAGCAGGGCGCCTCTCCTCGAGCAAGACTAGTATGGCCAATGCGAAGACGGGAGAGTAGTCTCTCCCCCTCGACACTGGTGATAAGACGGCCAGTAACATACTGTTTAATAGATTGAAGTTTGTTGCCGAGCATAGTAGACCAACGTTCTTGCCAACGGGTGTGAAGGTGGGAAGATATTGCAGCAAAAATAGTCCATAAATGGAATAACTACGAAACTGGTAGGTCATGTACTGCTGACCGTGCAGCAGCATCTGCCTATTCATTGCCCTGCAAGTCAACATGACCAGGGACCCAACAAAAAACAATCTTTATGATTGGTAAAGATGCGGCGTAGCTAAAGTTGGATACGGAGGACTAAGGGGTGAGGTATCTAATTTCTGTATAGCCTGTAAAGCTATAAGGGAGTCAATCACAAGTAATAGGCATAGATGCAATACAGATAAGTGCTGCAAGGATGGCATACAACTCTGCAGTAAAGATACTAGCCGAAGATAGTAAATGCCCGCGTACGACGACGTCCGGAAACTCCTGCGAATCCTACGCCGTCAGAAGACTTGAACCATCTGTGTGCACAGCAATGGCATGAGAGAGAGTGGAAGTGGTAAAGATAAAGAGCGGGAAGCGACCGTAGACAGTTGGGCTTTCGAGCAAGGGAGAGAAAGAACAGACTAACAGCTGGAACTTCCCAAGGGGGTAGGGGAAAAAAAAAAAAAGAGATGCTACATTAACATAGAAAGGTCGTAATTGAAGAGAAGACAAGAGCGAATGAAGGCGAAGAGAGAAGGGACGGAGTAAACAGGGGTGGCGAACAAATAAAGATGTCTACTAATATCAGCGACCACTATAAATGGAAGGATTGCGGAGATCATGAGAACGTACATAGTAGCGAAGGCAATGGGCATCACGGCGATTGGATAAGGATGGAACGTTCGCTTCTGCATAGAGGCTCTCGACAGGGGAAGAGCAAAAAGCACGAAGGCATAAACGTAATCCTTGGTGATGAATGGGGTTAAGGCTAGAGTAGCAGATGCCGCTGAATAAAACTGGTCACCATAACCAAGTTTCGATAAAATGAGGGTGGAATGTAGGCGAAGGAGGGTTCGACGATCAGCTTCCCATGAATGATTAGCAAGGGTTTTAAGAAGGTTCAGCTGGCTGTGACAAGTTGCCTTCAGAGAGGTAATGTGAGGTTTCCAGGATAACCTACGGTCAAAGAGGCCCAGAAACTTTACTGTAACACATTAAGGGATACAGGAGCCATAGAGGTACGAAGGATCAGAGATGAGAGCATCTAGTGAAAGTAATTTGGTGGGTTTTAGTACTGGAAAATTTAAACCAGTGTGGTGGCGCAATTGGAAACACGGTAGATTGCATGCTGGAGAGAAACTAATGAGGCGACAGTCAGCGCCTGCACAGGCAATAGCGAAGTAATAAACAGTGATTACCAAATATTGGATGGAAGACTAGACCAAATCTTTAATTTCAAGGAGAAAAAGTGTTGTGCTCAGAACACATCCCTGGGGGACACCTTCAGCTTGGATAAAGTCTGGGGAGAGCACATTATTAACCCGAACACTGAAATGCCTGTCAGTTAAAAAGTTCTTAAGGATGGTAGATTGCCTGTAAGGCCCAAGGAGTGGGCTTGGGCTATAATATTAGCCTTCCAAGTTGTCATATGCCTTAAAGGTCAAAAAATATGGCAATAACCGAGTAGTTATTCGCAAAGGCATTACAAACATACGTATCCAAGCATAGTAAGGGGTCTATGGTAGAACGTCCCTTACGAAAGCCATATTGACGAGTGGAGACTTTTCTAAATACCACGCTAAACTTCTATTTACTAGGCATTCCATCACTTTGCAAACTGCACTGGTAAGAGCAATGGGACGATAGTGGGAGGCTTCATGTCCTGTAGTGCCTGGTTTGCAGAAAGGGAGGACAATGGTGGATTTCCACAGCTGTGGAAGAACTTGTGACCAAGTAAGATTGTAAAGGTATAATAGGACTGCAAGGGCTGACTGATGTAAATTTTGTAGCCTACGAATATGAATGTCGTCGGGCCCAGCTGCCGATGATCAAGCTGAGTGTTTCCTCCAGTTCTTTAAGTGTAAAAGGCACATTATACTGTTCTTCTAAGTCGAAGGGTGCTAACTGGCAGACTGAGGAAAGAAATCAGGGGCATAGATGGAGTCTATGAGAAATACAGACCAGATGATTGCCAATTTTATTGGCAACATCTAGTGGGTTTGCTATATCAACACCGGCAACCCGCAGAACAGGAGCTGGGTCAGAATATTTACCACTGAGTTTTCGTACTTTTTCCCAGACTGCACTCAAGAGGAAGCAGAGGTGATGGTGGAGACAATCTCACCAGCAAGTGTGTTTAGAGTCACGGATGACACTGCGAGCGATCGCACACTTCTGCTTAAAATCAAGAAGTCTCTCCGTGGTTCTATTGTACCGGTATCTGCCCCATGCAGCGAGTTTCAAACTTACTGCACGAGCACAAGCAGGAGACCACCAAGACGCTCATTTCTGAGAATGCCTGCCCGAAGTTTGGGGTATACAATTAGAAGCTGCGGTTAAAATGGAGGACGAGAAGAGGTGTAAAAAGCTCATCGAGGGAGGACTAAGAAGGAACACCTCTAAAAACAGGCGTGAGTAATGGTTCCAATTTGCCTCAAATTGCCAGCGTGGGATGCGAAGGTGGTGAATATGAAGGGGAAGTAAGAAAGATTGGGAAATGATTGCAGTCATGCAAGTCCGGGAGAACAGACCAAGTTAAGTCTAATGCAGCGGAGGAAGAGCAGACTGATAGATCGATGCAAGAGCAAGTCAGAGGATCAAAGTGAGCGAGAGTACCTGTATTTAAAACGTGCAGGGGGGGTGGGTGGCAAGAAAAGCCTCTGAATGCCACAGGAATCACAGCGAGACCCCCCCCCCCCCCAGAGGAAATGGTGGGTATTTCAATCGCCAAGTAACAATCGGTGGCGGTAATGAAACAAGAAACGCAATATCCGGAATAGATAATGCCCGAGGAGATAAACAGCGTATACCGCCTAAGCAAGTGGATACGGGCTGCTGTGTAATGCAGCGAAGTACGAACAAATAGCTGATGGTACGGAATATCAGTGCGTAGAAGGGCACTTTCATTAAAGGTCCCATCAGGAAAAGGATTGGAAGAACAATAAATTATAGCCTGAGATGGGAGAGATAACAGCAGTTTAATTTTGGTTCCTGTAAGCAAACACCAACAGGGGGGGGAACTTAGAGTAACATCTGAAGCTCGCCCGGATTACCCGAGGCTGCGAATGTTCCACTGTAAATAGGCCATGATTGGCAATGATAAAGATACCTGAAATTCGCAGGTAAGGGTTCCTACGGACTAGAGGGGGTTAGAAAAGTCCACATGCGGAGGCAGTGTAAAACGTTCAAGCAGCGAAGGAATGGTGCGCTGTGAAGAAAGTTGTGCAGATGGAGCAGAGAGAAGGAACGGAGGGTGGATCAGTGTCCATCGATTGTTTGGTCTCTGCAATATATTCAGAGATTGCTTCAAGTGTTTCGGAATTCAGAGAGGTATGGGAGAATATTGGAAGTTGTAAGGGGAGGATGAGTAAAGATTGGAACTAATGGACTGTACCAAGGTAAGGGGGGGGCCCCCGATAGGGTGGAGGGAACTGAAGCGTGGAAGGGGACAGAAGAGGCAGAAACCTGGGAGGTGGCAGAAGAGGAAGAAACTTTGGAGGGAACAGGGGAGGAAGGTACAGTACGAGGAGGGCGAACCTCTACACTTAACAGAGCCAGTTAGAGGGGAAGAACCAGGTACAGAGACAGGGAAGGTAATGAGGTGGAAGATGGGTAGGTGTTAACAGACCTTTTTGCTTTTGAGAAGTAGAGGGACGATTAGGAGGTGTCATACGAGATATTGTCGCTACTGAGGCTTGTGAAGGAGAACACAGATCAGACCGAGGCGTTGAAGTAGGGACGTCTGAGCCTAGGACAGCAAAAGAATTAGATACAGGAGTGACTATGGGAGAGGTAACCACAGAGGTGGTTGCAGAAGATGGGATCCCAGAAGTGGGGGGGGGGGGAAGTTTTGAAATACAGGAAAAAGAAACACAAGGTAGTCTCCCTTGGAGGCGGAGATGAGAAACTGCCATGGAATAAGGGAGACCTTCTGCCTCTGAGGTAACTGATTTCCCGCTCGTTTAAGTAGATTTGACAACGGCAAGAGTACGAAGGGTGAGCCTCATGACAATTAAGGCAAGAGGGAGGTTGATTGCAAGACATTAGAATGGTCATCGGCACCACAGACCTGGCATTCGGCGATAGATCTGCAATATTTTGCTGGATGGCCAAATCGCCAGCAATTTCTACACTTGCTGTGTAGGGATCACCTTTCGAACTTTTAACCAATGTCCTGCTACATAAACTGAGGATGGAGTTCACTGCTGTCAAAAGAGCCACATTGCTAGGGTATTGTCTCCGCCCGCAGGAAGAACATAAGTGTCTACCTTGAGGATTGGGAGATCTTGGAGTTCCAGCTGTTCAAGAATGTCAGTGCCACACGTCTGGAAATTTTGTTGAACTATGGTATGGGGGCAGAATGACTACCACTACTAGAATTGAGGGAATTCTGTTTTTTCCAATAGTGACAGGAACAGTATCTATATGGGAAAGACTAGAAAGCTCATGAGCCTGGGTAGCATTCTGTACGGTGATGTGCGTACCGCTCTTAAGAGAATGAAAAGAGCTATCTTTACCAACATGGCGTAGGAGTGCCTTGCCAATACTGTGGTCAGAAAGATAGGCAGTAGAGGAAGTCGGTCGTAAAGTGAAGACTTTAGTCCATTGTGCAGTCTGAAACCGAGCGTGGAAAGTTAGTGAAGGACGTGTCGATCTTTACCGAGAAGAAAGAGAAGGTGGAGAAGTATCAGCAGGCAATTGTCGTTTAGGCGTGGGACCAGAGTTGGTCCGACGTGGAACGGGCCGGCTATTCGAAAATTGCCGCACCGTAGAGGGAGAGGCCGGAAGCATAGTCAAGAGGAGAGCGAAGGTCAGATAAATTGAAGGAGTCAGTCGAGGCCTCGGTACCTGAAGTGGGCGAGGAAACTGCACCGGCAAGAGGTACAGAGGCATGAGGAGTGTCCGAAGAGTGGTCCAAAGACGAGGCGGGGTCAGAACGGGGTGTGGTATCAAGGGGCCCAGGGGTAGCAGGTTCATGGACTAGGGCTGCCATGGTTAGGTTACTTTAATAAAAAAAAAGGGGGGGGACTGGGGAGGGATAGTTCCTAGGAGGAATGAAAGGGCCAGAAATCTCCCTCCGCACCCAAGAGGACCTCAGCACCGCAGATGCAGCATTGAACCCGTGCCATACCTTGCCCATCATGCCAGTAAACCGGCAATCTGGGACAGCAACTTCACATCTGCCGAGCTACGTCGGTGGACAAAAGAGGGCGTACGGAAATCCGCCACAAAGAATACCTCCTTCGGCCACCACCCCTGGAATCCGAAAGGTGGCTTCCAGATATACACCCGTCGCCCAGTATCCCTCTCCGGGATACCGGAGAGGATTGGGACATCCCCAGGCAATCCAGATTCCACGGCAAACTACGCCACCAAGAACCTCAACGGAATGGGATGGACCCCGGTACCCTTTCCCCTACCTAGGAACTAGCGTGCCTGTGGGAAAAAAAATCCCAAAGGCCAAAAAGGGCAAAAGGGAGGGGTGGGGAGCAGGAGGAAAGGACAAAAAAAGGGAGCATGGGATAGGGAATGGGGGTAATTAGGTTCGGTCTGAGGAAGGGGACCAAGAGGTCTAATTCATCAGACCAAGAGCCTCGTCACCACGCCAAGGAGCCCCCCCTTGAAGAGGAAAGGTTTTAGAGATGGGTATAAAGTAATATTTATACAAGTAGTTTTAACAAGAAAACATGCTTCACAATTTTTAGAGCCTTATCAGACAGGAGGAAACTGCTAGAAATAACTACCCACTTCAGCTTCAACTTTGAAACTAAACTTCACACACACACACACACACACACGATCATGCGTGTAATCTGGTTCGTACTTTTCCTTTGACACTTTAGTACTACTGACGTGTCTGCATCATCCACTTTAAATTTGAGGGACTAGTTTTCCTGTATACTTTACATTAGTCATTTTTTAGATGAATGTTTTTTTTTTTCCCATACATTTTCTCTTGTGCGCTTCCAGACTACCTTAGCAAGGTTTCTATACCCCAAATTAACTTTAGTGATCCGTAGACTTCTCCAGTACACAACTTTTCAGCGCCAGTTTGCCCCACATTTGAAGGTATTTGCCAAACTAACCAGAACTTCACCATTTATTTTTTTCAAGCTGCTGTATGGGGGGAAACTAACCTCTAAAGTTTAGGTACAACTAGGGAAAGGGAGGCTCCATTTTGTCAGCCAACTTAAGAACAGTGCAGATTCACGAATTTTTCCTTAAAGCTTTTAGGAAAAATAGCTAGGACTATTAAGCAACCTTTAAATCAGATATTTATGGCACTACCTATAGTCTTGGGTGTACAGACATCTGAAAGATATACAATAGTAAACAGTGGCGTCGTAAGGATGGGGAGGGGGGGGGGGCTAGCTGCCAGGCAGAGCCTTTAGAAGTGACTAATGCCCAAAGAGTGCTGCAACAATAAGCTAAGCAGTACGAATAGGCTTATAGGGAAAAAAATCATTGATTTTTAATGACGTCGCATTGAAAATTGGGTAGCACTGAAAATTGGGTTGGGCAAATGTTTAGTTAGTGGGACGAATTTTAAAGGACCTGCCTAGTATGGGCCAACAGGCCCGCTGCAGTGTCTTTTTTGTTATGTTGAAGGCAAGGCAATTCAAAACCAGATTGAGAAGTTTCCGGTACTCAAAGTTAAATCAACTAGCGTGAAAGTTTTTTTTTTTTTTCTTTAATTTAGGATTTCATGTACTGTGGTATTAGAGTTTCCTCATTACGATTTGCTTAAAGTTAAATATTCCCCTGTTCTGTTTATGAAGACTGAAAGTTCTCATTGAGAAGCATTAGTCACTGGGCATGCAGTAGTGACGCAATTTGAGTTTACTCTCTATCCCCCGCTGATTTCACAGGTGGGACACCAAGCCTAGCAACGCCACTGCTAGGCAACAATGTACAGCTACTGCTTTAAGCATGGAAAGCTTATGACTAAGCTATGATTTAGTTTCATGACTTTAAAGTCTGGCCAGGTACCAGCATAGATTCCTTTAGATTTACAAGGACTAAGGTTGAACACTGCAGTAGGCCTATTGTCCCATACTTGGCAGAAACTTTACAAAACTAATCCACTAAATGCGGGGGAAAATTATACCTGAAGTGTCTGCAGCCTCAAGCTGCAGACGCTTCAGGTAACAAGCTTTTGAGAGTACTGGAAGTAAAGTTACTATTTTCCGTAGTTTTATTCACCAGTTCTCTTTGGAACTGAAGTTTCAAGCCGTCAGTTAAAAATCACTTTTCTCCATTATTATCCAACAATTTGTCAAGTCGTCTAAAGGCTTTTGATAAATGGTTTAAAATCGACAAGTTGAAGACTTGAGACTTCTGGGAATCTATTTCAGAAACTATTCGCCACAGCTTCAGTCCAATACAAATTGGAAGGGTACAAGCAGAGCGAGTTTGAGGTAATCAGTCTCAGCCTGGAGTCTTCAGTCCATCAGTTAGGAAGTGATGGACTGTTTAATGACAAGCTCTCTCCCCCTTCCCCTTCGGTCTTGCACAATTCATCCCTCTCCAACCTTTCAAAGGACTACTGCCCCTCCCACACTTTCACTCATCTCTAACTGAGTAAACTACTCCAGGGCCCTCCGCCACTCTGCTCTAGTACTTTCCGTAAGCACTGTACTTTTTCTGGAGACCGGGTCTGAGTCAAAACTACCTTCTTATTAACCACTAAGCTAATGCTTTGGGAAAGAATGGTACGGGTGGGGACTGAACTCGCGGAGACAGAAGTGACCGACGTGTTAGTCACTAGGTCAGCTGGCTACAGAAAGATTAAGAATCTAGATTTTTTTAAACGGGAAAGTTAACATTGGCACCACTGACTGCAAATTAAAGTTCAGATTAATCTCGCCAGCGTGATAGTGAACTCTAGCTAAAGTCCCCCGAAGGTGTTTGCAATATTTACACTTTCCCTAGCAATGCTCTGAGAACTGGCATAGGGCATTCCAGGTAGTTCTTAATCTATCAAGATTAAAGTTTCTTCTGTTCCGAAACAATTACCCTGGTTAACGTTGTGTGGTAATGTTAAAATGCTTGCCTAGTTTATCAAAGACATTTAAAATTAAAATACTTTGCACGTGATAACTGGTATAAAAACTAAAATAGGGTAAAAAATAGAGTACATGTACTTTAGAGGAAGAGCCAAGAGCAACATTAAATTTGTGAAGGTACGTTTCACTTATCAGAAGTAGGTTAGTCCAGTGTAAATAAACCAAGGATCACTGCAGTAAGCCTGCTAGCCCATGCTAGGCAGGTTGAAGTCTCTTCACTTGAACCAATGCCTCGCCTAGTCAGGTCGAACACCACTTTTGTATTTTACCTATTTTTAAAACTAATCTTATTTCCAATTATAGTACCGAGTTAGTTCCCATCATCCACAACTTTCTGTACGAGTGCTTTCCTATATTCTCCCTGAATTTGAAGTTTTCCAATTTAAAACAATTGCTTAGTCTGTTCTTTGCTAGGTATTTTCAGCATGCTATTTACGTACCCTTCATTCTAGTTTTCCAGCTA
Source organism: Cherax quadricarinatus (assembly GCF_026875155.1). Lineage (NCBI taxonomy): Eukaryota > Metazoa > Arthropoda > Malacostraca > Decapoda > Parastacidae > Cherax > Cherax quadricarinatus. The sequence goes on along the minus strand of NC_069455.1, from coordinate 536,150 downwards.
TGCACCTTAGCTCACATCTTCCCCCACCCCCTTTACGTAATTCTAGGGCTTTCTAGAGTGCAGATTCACAGCTCTGAAAATCTTCATCCGAGACATGGGACAAACTTTTTAATCCTCTACTGTACTTTCAGTGCATTTATGTTACGTAATACGGTGACCAAAACCAGTACATTCTAAATTAGGCCTAACTAGACAGTAACAACCCGAGGGCTCTTATTCTCTTATATGAAGCCAAGAATTCTGTTACCTAAATTGCGAACACTTTTGCACTTATGTTTCAGATTACTGCTAACTAATTCTTCCTGCAATTAGTAACAAGATCTACATAGTTTCATTTTCGTGTGCAAGGTTTAAAAAATTGCTGTGGTTTACATTAATTTGGATATGCCACTTCGACCACTGCATCAGTGGTCGAATCTTCCTGTAGTGCTCCAATGTCAATGAATTTAGAGACATTTTGGTATCGCCAGCAAACTTTGCTTTAGTTACTTTTTTCCCCTCGTCAATGTAGTTACACAAATTGTGAAGTGGCCCAACACTAGTGGAACGCCATTCGTGATGCGTACCCACCGATTTCTCCCCAATGATGCAAACTGCTGCCTGTCAACCACGCTTCCATCCAGGAAACAGTTCTATTCCGTGTGCATCAATGAAAAGAGTTACTGAAAGTCAAACAATTGTACGAGGTACTTACTAATACCTTCGTGGAAAATGTAAATTAAGGCAGGAACGCTTTGTAAAAAGTTATGCCCTCATGATACGCCTATATATGCCGCTTTACAAACACAGCACGAGGAAAGCTACGAGTAATGAGACCCGGATCATTAGACTAAGCAACTTAATCTGAATTTTGAAGCTTGCATACTTTAAAGTACTATACTGAGAGTGCAGCGGCAGGTTAGGATTCTCACAATGGGGTTTTAATTTACTTAAGTCTGGAGTGAGCATGGTGCGTAAATACGTGAAAAAACAGTTTAGGAGTGCATAAATGCTTTTAAATATACTTACGTGAAGTCCCTGTTCCTGGCACCAACTGCGTGGAAGCTGAAGTAATAACCACCGTTGTACTGAGCAACAAATTCATCAGCAGCGTGGTTCCAGCCGCCTCCGATGTTGCTCACTACTTCCTGGAAGTGAAAATTTGTAATTAAGGGGAAGCGTTAAACCCTTACTAATAGAGCGCGCCTGTGGTGGGGGGAGGGGGGAGTAAGGCTTACCTCAGGGAACTAGCAGATTTAACTTTAGATCACGAGCCCCTCATCAGTGTCAAAGGATGTCCCTTGAGGGGTTAAAGGGACAAACTGAATACCACTAGATTTAGTGAAAATATATAAAAGGTACGAGAAACTAGCAATGTTTTTAATAAGCCTTAAAATTAAAGTTATCCAGAGAGCATTAGTTTTACTAATAAAGTAAGCGCTAAACCCGCGAGGGGCACACACTGGTGCTGCACTTAGCATGAGCAGTTAAGTAGTTTTTAGCTATTCAAACCAAAATTTAAATTAATCTACCTTAAGACTAAACCTTTAAAACTGTCCAAACTTAGAAAGTTTTTCTCAACATTTGAAAGCATGTAAAACTAGTTTTTTTACATTTGAAAAACCTAAAATAGTGATCCAAGTTTATTATTTAAAAGAAAAACCTGATCTACTGTTGGAGCACTACGCATGTGAACGTAGATCTGCTTGGACAGTTTAAGGGTTAAAGATGTGCATAAAATTTCTGAAGAATTGGTGAAAACCTGAAGTGTTGTTCAAATTTGTAGGATAAAGGAGTAAACTTTAAGAGACATTACACCGCATCAACTACATAAAAGTTGTGGCATTTAGAGCACATTTCGGGGTAATAATTAAATTTCATGGTAAGTTTAGTGTAATAGTACATAGTACTGACCTGGAACCTGAGGCGTGACACTGCCTGAAGGTTGTAAGCTTTTCTCACACTGAAGGCCACATTACGCCTGAGAAGTTAAAAGAAATTAATTTTAGGAATTTTAAGATTTTACATAAACAGTTATTAAAGTTCTTAATTAATGTTACCTTAAAAAAGGGATTGGAGGAAAGGGAAGAGTACGTGGAAGATCAGCCACCCTTGTTTCATTTTCACCATGTTTAGTAGTGGTGGAAGTAGTGTTAGCAACATCAGTCATCTTTGTCTTCCCGGCTGTGGTGTTCCCGCTTGAGGCATTTATCATTTTATCTCCATTTTGTGGTTCTAGGTTTGCCTCTGCCAGTGTTTGTTTCCATATGTGCGCATTGGTCCAGGCAGCCATTACGGCCATAATCAACACCAATAAACTGACTGCCTTGTTCATCTGCCAAATAAAAACCAAATGTTAAGGCACATTACTGTTGTGTGCATGGCAGCCTGGGAAACAATGTAGAAAATAGTGCCGCTAGTTAAGGTCAACCAAGAAACACTAGCATTATAAGCGGGTTTCCGTTTGAAGCTTAAAATGAGAACTAGGGAGCGATGCAATGGATTATAGGAGAAACTAAGGGCTAAATCCACGAGGGTCATACAGCCCTAATAATGAAGTTGAAAGCAAGCTTAAAAATAAAAAAAAAAATACGTAATTTTTATTTAGAAACATTCACGTCAATCTTAAAAAAAGAATCAACGCTGCAAATAATTTCTCCCTCCCCACATACAAGACAAATAAGTTCTTTAATATATTGTAGTTTAAAGTTCAAACTTGCTGCAGCTTTCTGTAATGCTTCAACATCAAAACCTCAATCACTTCAGCCTCTCAACGTCAGGAGTAGTAGTATATAAAAAACAGCCTACCATTATTATGAAGACAAGTTTACCGGACAACACCAGACAATCTTAGTCAGACTTCAGACGTAAGTTGACCACTAACTGGCCACTCACCTGGACTGTCTCTCCGCCTAAACTCTGGCAGTGTTAACAAGACATATTTTCAGTGTGACGATGAACTATCAAATTATGTTAGTTGCCTACACTTTATGATGCTCCAAGCGCCATCTGTTGAGTGGTAGGGACATTAATAACGAGAGAGAGAATGGAACAAATATTTGGAATGTCTGGTATAATATAATTTACATCATAATTTGTACTATAATTGGTTGATCTCGTTCAGAGCTTCATACTTACATTTTACAGATATGTAAATATAATATTTGTAAACTCGCCTTATTAAAGCAGAACTTAACTCACAGCAGTACAAAAAATAATTTGAGTACATTTCAAAACACAAGGCATCTACACCGACAGGTATGTAATGTGTATCTCTAAGTGTATATACACAGTTCTGTTTCATCCCATTCTTTGGGGTTCAGATATTTTTGACTGGTACCGATATTTTTGACTGGTACCGATATTTTTGACTGGTACCGATATTTTTGACTGATACCGTACAAGTGATAACCATCTTGGATCTTCGTCCATTTCATAGATATAAACCTGACATAGTGGTGAGAGGCTTCCAGTGTTATAAATCAGGAAAGGATCATCAACTGGGTGGTATCGGTAAGGACTAGCCTTGTAATAATGTTGGTAGAATTACCGACAGTATCTTAAGTACAAGGACACAAGTGCAACTAATGTGACATTTTTGTGGCAACACTTTTCGCTCTCCAGGAGCTTTGTCAAGCCGTTACAAACAATACACAGACACAGAGGGTATATATATGCACGGAGTGAGGTGGAAAAACCCTGGCCAGGACGGGTCCTGGCCCAGGTCTTCATGTGATGGCCCGGCTGTGACTCCCGAAGGAGTGCCACAGTTGGTACAAGTGATGTACCGTTTACAGCCCTGTGACGGGGACAGCCCTATGACAAATGGCGCGGTGACTCTTTCAACTCCAATTGAGCCATTCCTGGGACTCAGGCCACAGCCCGATTGCCAGAACGACTCAGGAGATTCTCTGCAGGTGTGTTAACATCTAGCTTCTGATGTATGTATGTATAATGTTCGCCAAGACCGGAGTCTTGGCATGGGTCTTAATCTTGCGATGACCCGTGTCTGGCTTCCGAAGGAGAAAGGTTTCTGCAATGTTGCAACGTATGCTGATCAAGCACTGTTCTGGTTATTTCATCTGGTGCGTCTCATAAGCGACACCACCGTATGCACTCCTAACTGTGGACACTAGCGAGGAGGAGGATATAACGTTATCATGGGCAACAGCTTGTCTGGTTCGTTGACTCCATGGTACACTAGTGTAGCCGCAGTCCTCTCTGGGTCTTCTTCGGGAGGGGACATCAGTACTAGTTGCCTATGGAATGTCTCAGTAGCTTGGCACTCCAGGAGATAGTGTGTTAGGGGGCGCTGGACAACGTGCTGGCAGTGCTGGGAAATCTCCTCTGCCTTGTCTACTATCATCTTGGCTGTAGGAAAGCCCAAACGAAGCCGATGGATGGCGGTACACTGCGCTCTGGACCAGCTTCTATCATATGGAGGGGGTTCTTCCTGAGTCGCTGTTCGGTACCACTGTTGAGATGGGGTATCACCTAGGACCTCCCCCATAAGTTACATTGCTCTGGCAGCCACCAGTTTGGTCTGGCGTAGGCTGATGGGGACAGTAATACCAACATGTGGATAATCTGTGGCTGCCTTGGCTGCATCCAGTTCAATGTTGATCTGTTACCCTGAGCTTCTAAGGCTGTCATTATGCTCAGGATCGATGTGATGAAGTGATCATTATCCTGTGGTTGAGGATGGGAGAGGGCATTGATTGCAGAGGTGGAGTCAACATGTATGTCGTAGGACATGTGACAATGCTGAATCGCCACCAGCTCAGCTTGAAGGATCGTGCAGTGGTCAGGGAGTCGCCAGCCTTGTGTGTGACCATTGTGGTACAGTTCAGCTGCTGCTCTCTTCCTGTCAGGGTCGACAGAACCATCTGTGAAATACACTGCACATGTGCGTCTCCCTGCCAGTGCCATGCTTGTCTCAGCATGATTGCTGAGGGTGCCTTGACTGCAGAGACGCTTAGAGGTAGGTAGTTGCATGACGCAGACATCAGCCAGATCTGGGCGCCAGGGAGTTGGTGGATAATACCCAGCAACAGGAAGGTCACAACTTTTCTCAAGGAGTAATTGTATAGGCAGCAGCTTCCGCCCAGCAGCACAAAATGAACGAATTCAGGAGTAGTCCGTGAAGAGAGTTGGATCTTGTGTCATAGTTACCAATATCCGTCTTCTCTGTAGGGTGCCTTGCTGCCGGTGCAGAATTGTGGCTACTTGGCATGCGTTTATGTATCTTACTTTATCAGCCAGGGAAGGAAGCCGGGCCTCAAATCTGAAACATAGTGTGTTGGTCCAGATGGGGGCCCCAAGCATAGTTCTTATCGCCCTTGCCTACTCTGAGGAAAGAGATGAGCCAACGCCGTTGCACAGTAGTCAATGAGCGAGCGCACAGCTTGTATATAGTACAAGCGAAGTACATCTTTGCTCGCCCCTGCACGGTGCCTCGTCATGGCTCTCATGGCATTGAGTCAGTAGAGCACGGGATCTGACATACTCGGCCTGTTTCTGAAAGGTCAGCTTTTTATCAGTGTAGATTCCCAAGTATAGGTAGGAGCCTGTCAACTCAAGTTCTATATCCTGAATACGTAATCTGTTCACAGGATCTGGTCCTGTGGAAAATACTGTATATATTTTCCAGAAATACAGTAGTCATTTGTAAATAGATGGCCATACTGTATTTAATAAAAGTTATGTTATCGAAAATGGGAAGCCTGCGCCTGCACAGAGGAGTCGCCATTATTGTTTGAATTGAACAGACGTTGTGAATAATGGGAAGAATTTTTCGTGCTCTAGAGGTTAAAATTGGGTTGACACCTCTCAAATAGGAGGCGAAATTGTTGGATGTGCATTCCTGCATAACTTGAGATATCAGGCGACAGGACAGGACAACTCCAGGAACTTCAGATAAGCTGTCTAATTTATGTTTAAATTCTGGACAGTAAATTTTTCATAAATGTAGGCAAAAGGAGGGGTCCTGTACATGACACATTAATCTCCAGTCAAATTGGTGAGTGTTATGATTAAGATATATTCTCCTTCTGTTATATAAATGTGTATATATATAATTCTTTATTAATTTAATATACAGTCCACAAATTTATATATTTACCAGCACTCCTGGTGATGTATTTTTCATTTGTAATTAATAGGTCCAGAGCAACTTGTGGATATGACAGTGGTAGGTATCGATGGGGGACATCTTTTGCGACCTAGGTGTCCCAAATTCCTACTTGTCTAACTGATAAATAATAATTATCTTTGTTCATTTACTGTTATGTATATAATGATGCATTCAGATAAATGCAATTTTCTACCTTTAATTTGCCCGTTGGTCCTTCTTGAACCGGAGGTAATTAGTGAAGTCATTAATTAGTTAATTACTTAATAATTATATGTGAAATGACAGGAGGAGGTGGATGTTAAATTCACAAATTTACTTAATGTTTAGTGAATTATAATTATTACAATATTAATTTGGATAAGCCAAGTGTGGCTAAAGATTATATTGTGTATAATATTAATTTTGCTATGCCAAATTCTGGCAAGGATTTATATTTGTATAATATTAATTGATAAGACAATTCTGGCCAAGATTTATATCAGTGTTTTTTTTATATTTTATTTAAAATACAGTATACATTATGCGTGTAAGCAAACATGTCACTAAACCAATCAACATGGAACAACAAAATTAAAGTACAACATACGTATACACCATCAAAAAAGAAAAAGAAACTTCACACAGGTGTACCAACAACATATCCAGAGAATCTACTTCAGCACACTTAAACATCTTATGCCAAGTTTTATATACAAAACAATTCTTAAAGGTAAAAACCTCACCACATACCATTAAAACCTATACATCCACCCCCACCAAAGGTACATTTATAAAGTCGTACATATGTGCTCTGGAAGTAAAAGGTACCCCTCCCCCCCCTCATCAAATACCAACAAAACATTGACATACTATAAGAGCGCAGGATACTACTTGCTCTAAGTAACAATTATGAAAACTTTGCCTAGCATACAAGGATAATGTACTCTATATCTCAACACGGGTGCAATCCACCCAAGACTTCTTCATACACTATATACCCTATAGCAGTATTAATACATAATATACACCGCTACTTGAACTCATATGCACATCTGATCCAACAAAGTCATCTAAAAATGTGTATTTACACAAAATCAATATACATTTTTATATTACCTTACATATACTCTTATATGTGACTTTAAACATTAAAATAGCAAAGGGAAAACAACAGCGTGTACTTAAAATATTTAACACTACCCTACACATACAGTGTCACACGACATGTACTATATAATCTTAACCAGGCCACTGAAACATTATATGTTAGGCCTTATGTGCCAAAATACAATCTCGCATAATATAAAACTGTACCACGTTACTCATTAAAGCTATTTAAACTTCGAACCTTCAGATATACAGAAATTGTGTCTTACAGAATGCATCCTACAAGAAGGGAAACCCCGGACTTTGTATCACAGCATATTCGATACAGTCATATGGCAGACCTTAGTAACACCACGTAGTATGTGCTTTCTATAACATCTTTGAAGACACTCTCACAATAACGGTCATTCTAACGCACACAAAAACTTTAAGATTCTACCCTTTCATTCACCTTGTATACACACAATGATGTAGTGCTCCAATACATTACGTACATATACTATCCAAAATCTTCACAACATAAAGGGAACACATGTGTAAAAACACGACCCACACCACACTCACTACTCAGGAAAAGCATAAATGTATCAGTGCAAATCCAGTCACACACTTTTAAAAGCCATCCACACATCTCCGCTCAAGAAACTAGCCCGTCGCTACCCCTTTACACTTAAATCCCGTAAATCCTTTAACTTAAAACTCCGGTATCCCTCAGTAAACGCTGTCTCCCACCTTCCCCCATAAAGATCCCTATTGCGACACTTAGTTCTATAAATGGTGGCCGCTAACACCTTTATTCTTTCATCCACACCCACCTCCCTCATAGCCCAAGACGTATAAATAAAATCAGTGACCACATACGCAACCGCATTCACCACCATCTGACTCATCCCACCTATATCTAAACTTAACACCCTTAACACCTGTAACCCTTCCCCACCCACTAACCTAACTACCCTACCTAACCATACCCTTACAGCTTCTAAATAATTACAAAAATACACCGCATGAAAAATAGTCTCGGAACATCCACACGCTTTGCACTCCCCACCCTCCCTTAGTCTATTAAATAACACAACACCAGACGGCAAGATTCCATGTAGAAACCTAAACATTACCTCCCTTACACATGGTTTAATACGCAATTGCCGTAAACATTTCCAGATATTCCCCCACGCATACATGGGGTATGCCCCATCAACTGCCGCCACCACAGACCCACCCCCCACCCTCTCTAGAATCCTCAATTTAAGGCGCTTCGGATCCCTCACAGTCAATAAAACCCTCAACATGGCCTCACCAATCATTAAATCCTTACCCCCCCACCATCGTTGCATATCCATACGCAGTTTTTCTAGCCCCCCTCTCCTCGCCCCCACCTCCCTCAAATACCCTCGTTTTAGATACACACTCATCATACGCTTTTCTAAAGGTATAAACCCCAGCCCCCCGTGGCTAACGGGAAGCATCACCACCCCTCTACTTAGCCAGTCACAACCCGATCCCCATATAAATCTGAAAATCCCATGTTGCAACCGTTGCACCTCTCGCCGCCTCAGTGGGTATATTGCCACCACGTGCCATATCTTACTATACAACAGGACGTTCGTCACAATAACCCTCTGATGCAACGTTAGCTGCGCCGTCCTCAAACCACCCAATCTTTTCAATTCATTCGTCTCTCGACCTGCGGGGAGAGAGGACGCTTCTACAGGTTCTCTTGCACGCCACCTGGTGAGGAAAACATAGCATTAGCACCAAGATGGCGGACCGACTGTACCGGCGCATAAATACTGTCTGCATTGAGCTGGTTAGAGGATCTTTAAGCAACGCCACGATGAACGTTCTCCTGCCAAGCATTATCAGGGACTGTTATGGCATCCCCAATGAAGAGCTGTATGGTGTGGCACTGAATGGTATGTCAAGGGTCTTCGTGAAGTTCATGAGGGCTGACTTCTACTCTACCATCGTCGACGAATTTCAAGAAAGGCGGATGAGTATCAATTCGGCAGTGGAAGTATGCTTGCATGATGTGTTTAAGTAATTTACTTGGGTGAAGGTAAGGAATGTACCTTTTGAGGCAACAGCATACAGCCTACAAGATGTGTTCAGTGGTTATGGGACTGTACACTCGACGAGCATGGGAATGTGGAGGGACGGCCCTTATGAGGGGATGCCGGAAGGATCCTTCACACTGAAAATGACCCTGAGGAGACCGATACCATCATGTTACATTGCATAACCATAGAACACAGGTTTTTGTACACTATGCGAGGCAGAGGAAAACGTGGCGTTTATGTGACTCTTATGAACACATGGTGGCACAATGCCCCAGGAGACAGGGCCCTAGGCGTCAGGAGACAGCTTCTGTGGATACGCCATTAGAAGTTAGTTAGTTTAATATGTTTATTATGCACCCCATACCCATCCTGTGGGCGGTAGTCAAAAGATTACAGAGGTACATAATTGGTCCAGGGACTGGACTCCAAAGTTTTGATAGCTGAGCAAGTTACAGAGGTAATGAACTCACAATTTACAAAGGTAATGAACTCACAATTTACAAAGGTAATGAACTCACAATTTACAAAGGTAATGAACTCCAGGTAAGTCTGGTCACAATCATGACAAGTTACAAAGGTATTTACAGATTACAGAGGTACGTAATGGGTCCAGGGACTGGGCCCCCAAAGTTTTGATAGCTGAACTAGGTACAAAGGTAATGAGCTCACAAGTTACAAAGGTAATGAATTCTGTAGAATGGTTACTTACGTTTATACTTTGGCTACAATCATGAACAAATTATAGAGTAATGAGCAATTCACACTTCCACACCCGGTCACAACTGTAATGAGTTATTGGTGCAAATATTGATTGTTGAGTCACACACACCACACACACACACACACACACACACACACACACACACACACACACACACACACACACACACACACACACACACACACACTTTAGTTTAATATCTTTATGCACCCCATACCCATCCTGTGGGCGGTAGTCAAAAGATTACAAAGGTACATAATGGGTTTAGTGACTGGACCCCAAAGTTATGATAGCTGAACTAGTTACAAAGGTAATGAACTCCAGGTAGATCTGGTCACTAATCATGGCAAGTTACAGAGGTAATGAATCAGCTTCACTCCTATACATGGTTACAGTCATGAACAAATTACAAAGTAATGAACCACTGATACGTCCACACCTGGTCACAATTGTAATGAGTTATAAATACAAATATTAAGTGGATCATACACCCACACTAGTGCGCGCGCGCACATACACACACGAGGGCGCACACACGGACATGTGCACACGAGCGTACAAATATATGCATACACACAAGGACGCACACCCACACACACACACCCACACACTCACAGAGGGTAGCGGTATTTTCAAACCTGATAATGTATGAAGTTATGTCTTCCCCCTCTGTGAAGGGGGATAAATTAGGTGTTGGAATATGTGCACTGACTGCACGTTGTTCCATTACTCCTTCCACTAATTGTTGTTGTATGGTAGAGTTATAATTGAAAGAATTAAGAGTAAGACGGAGAATAGGATAGCAGATGAACAAGGAGGCTTTAGGAAAGGTAGGGGGTGTGTGGACCAGGTGTTTACAGTGAAACATATAAGTGAACAGTATTTAGATAAGGCTAAAGAGGTCTTTGTGGCATTTATGGATTTGGAAAAGGCGTATGACAGGGTGGATAGGGGGGCAATGTGGCAGATGTTGCAAGTGTATGGTGTAGGAGGTAGGTTACTGAAAGCAGTGAAGAGTTTTTACGAGGATAGTGAGGCTCAAGTTAGAGTATGTAGAAAAGAGGGAAATTTTTTCCCAGTAAAAGTAGGCCTTAGACAAGGATGTGTGATGTCACCGTGGTTGTTTAATATATTTATAGATGGGGTTGTAAGAGAAGTAAATGCGAGGGTCTTGGCAAGAGGCGTGGAGTTAAAAGATAAAGAATCACACACAGGGTGGGAGTTGTCACAGCTGCTCTTTGCTGATGACACTGTGCTCTTGGGAGATTCTGAAGAGAAGCTGCAGAGATTGGTGGATGAATTTGGTAGGGTGTGCAAAAGAAGAAAATTAAAGGTGAATACAGGAAAGAGTAAGGTTATGAGGATAACAAAAAGATTAGGTGATGAAAGATTGAATATCAGATTGGAGGGAGAGAGTATGGAGGAGGTGAACGTATTCAGATATTTGGGAGTGGACGTGTCAGCGGATGGGTCTATGAAAGATGAGGTGAATCATAGAATTGATGAGGGAAAAAGAGTGAGTGGTGCACTTAGGAGTCTGTGGAGACAGAGAACTTTGTCCTTGGAGGCAAAGAGGGGAATGTATGAGAGTATAGTTTTACCAACGCTCTTATATGGGTGTGAAGCATGGGTGATGAATGTTGCAGCGAGGAGAAGGCTGGAGGCAGTGGAGATGTCATGTCTGAGGGCAATGTGTGGTGTGAATATAATGCAGAGAATTCGTAGTTTGGAAGTTAGGAGGAGGTGCGGGATTACCAAAACTGTTGTCCAGAGGGCTGAGGAAGGGTTGTTGAGGTGGTTCGGACATGTAGAGAGAATGGAGCGAAACAGAATAACTTCAAGAGTGTATCAGTCTGTAGTGGAAGGAAGGCGGGGTAGGGGTCGGCCTAGGAAGGGTTGGAGGGAGGGGGTAAAGGAGGTTTTGTGTGCGAGGGGCTTGGACTTCCAGCAGGCATGCGTGAGCGTGTTTGATAGGAGTGAATGGAGACAAATGGTTTTTAATACTTGACGTGCTGTTGGAGTGTGAGCAAAGTAACATTTATGAAGGGATTCAGGGAAACCGGCAGGCCGGACTTGAGTCCTGGAGATGGGAAGTACAGTGCCTGCACTCTGAAGGAGGGGTGTTAATGTTGCAGTTTAAAAACTGTAGTGTAAAGCACCCTTCTGGCAAGACAGTGATGGAGTGAATGATGGTGAAAGTTTTTCTTTTTCGGGCCACCCTGCCTTGGTGGGAATCGGCCAGTGTGATAATAAAAAAAAAAAAATTTTCGAGCTCGCGATTTTTTTCTCTCTCTATTAACTCATGTTCTCTAGCTTTTTCCTCAACTTCTCTATCCTTTGCTCTTTCCTCAAGTTCTCTTAATTTAACCTGTTCCTCACGTATCTTAGCTTGTTCTTCACGTTCTCTAGCTCTTTCCTCACGATCAAGTCTATCACGCTCTTTTTGGTCTTCTCACTCTCTCTCTAACTGTCTTTCTCGGATTTCTCTCTCAATTCTCTCTCTCTCCTTTTTCTCTTCTCTTTCGATTCTATCTCCTTATTCTCTTCTCTTTCCCTTTCTAGCTGTCTTTCTTCTCTCTCAATTCTCTCTCTTTCAAGTCTTTCCTGGATCTTAGCACTAATGAAAGATTCTAAATTTTTCCCTGCTATTCCTAACTTACTTCCAGCGTTCATCCAAAACTGATATTCATCCATACTTGCAAGAATAACTTAAACTATCAGGGGAAATGAAACGAGTATTAAAGAAAACGGAGGGTTCAATTCCTGCTCTGCTGAAACTGTAAATAAACCAGAGGGCTCGATCCCTGCTTCAATTAAACAACATGTATTAATGAAAATGAAGGGTTCTATGCCAGCTCCGAGCAAACAGTAAGTAGAATGGGGTCACTTGACCATTCAATCTTCTCACCAACAAATCAAGAGTGTCCTATGACAGTTCCCTTGATAAAATAAAGAGCTCAATGAAACAAGTTGTCACTGGAAAATCTCGGGTCCCTAGAGTATAATCCTCCAAAGTGTTTCAAGCTTACACACAATTAGGTGGCAGAATTAAATATTATATCCTGCCTGACTTGGCTTACAATAAATTGAGACTATAACAATCACCAAATCTTTTAAATACCTGTACTGTAGTCCTACCATAGAGAATGATTACTCATGGCTGGTGGTAACCGTCTGTGGTATGCGGCGTTGAAGTTCCAATGGTAGATTCGAGATGGAGTTGAATCTTGATTCAGTAGAGTTGATCCTGGCAAGGTCGCCACTTGTGAAGGCTTACTCAGCCCTGTAACAACTTCAGACAGTATTACTCAGGCTGGCTCCTCCTCAGGAAAATTAATGAATAGAAAAAGAAATAATTATTCACAAAGATAAACACTTTATTATTTATTAAATCAAACATAAAACAATAAAACATAAAAGGTATATCCTATTTGAAAGAAAAATGGGGGGGGGGGGTCGCAGGTGTTGGTGACCATCCACTGGCTAGTTCTTCACAGTATACCAGTGAGTAATCTCTCCCGATGACAGGAAAGCAGATTCTTTACCTTGAAGTAATATAATATATTTAAGACCTTGAAGTACTATAATATATTAAAGAACTTGAAGTACTATAATATAGTTAAGACACTGAAGGAGTGAAATCCTTGAGTGTGTCTAACTGTAAGTGTATAGTCTAAAGTGAAGTACCTCAGAGACTTACTATAACAGTACTAAATATCTTCTGCTCTTCGAGGGTAAGAAATACTGATGGAGTGAACTCCTTCAGTGTGACTATATTATAAGTGTATAGTCTAAGGTGAAGTACCTCAGAGACTTACTATAACAGTACTAAATATCTTCTGCTCTTCGAGGGTAAGAAACCGTCCTCCAAAGATATAAGCTTTAGTTAAAGACAAAGTTGAAGTCCAGAAGAACATCTTGAAACACAAGAGTCGCCAGCTGGAAGACCTCAATATGAAGAAATACGAGGAGAACATGCTGGTGGTCCTCGGATGTGAAAGAAACCACGTAGGCAGAGAAATCTTCGAAAGCTTCTTGAAGGAAAATATTCTTATTTCCAAAGATCCTGAAGATTTTGTTTTCCGGATGGAATTAACTCAACTATATGCAACATACGCAATCGAGGCAGGAGTACGACTTGCTAATTCCATGGACTGTGGAAAACACTTAAGCACTTCTGGCATAGGCATCAAGAGAATGAGTGCCAGGTATAACTTTGAGTATGCCTATCAAGGAATGAGAGCCGTGGACGTTATGACGGGTGAAGTGGAACGCCGGGGTACAGGCCTATGGAGTGAGGAGGTCGACAGAGTAGAGGTGGTTTTGGAGACGTGTGTTACACTACCAGTGGAAACGGAGGGGGGGGAGGGAATATCGCTGTCAGACAGACCGTTAGATACTACAGAGTCAGCTCAGGACGGGATTTTGGAGGCTGTGCTGAAGGATTTTTTGGAAGAGTCGGAGCATGGTGTGGAAAGTGATGTGAGGTCAGGTGATGACAAGGTGATGGATGAACAGAAGCGGGGTAAGGAAGACTTGAGTGAGGTTCGAAAGGAGAGCAATGTGGTGGTGGAGGTCCATCAAGAAGATGTGGTTGCAGAAGAAATGTGTGTAGAGGGTAGCTCCCGCAAGAGATCAGCGGGGGCATCAGACAGGGACGAAGTCCTCAACACCAGCGCAGAGGCCTGGGAAGAAGATGTGGGCAGCTGTGGTAGCAAAGGCAAGTCCGGGAGGAGGGGGGGGCAATGGGAAGCTAGGCGGGAAGGGACAGGGAGGGGTTGGAGGGCAGGAACGAGGAATTGATAGAGAAGAACCGAGACCTGTGAAAGGAGGACCAAGTAAGCCTCAGCGGCACAGGGGTAAGCCGCCTTTCTTGTAAAATTCAGGTGTGTAACTTTCAATGTAAACGGTCTTAAAACCGAGGTCAAGAGGGTATGGTTAGAGTGGGTTTTGAGGAGATTTAGTATTGATGTCTGTTTTTTGCAGGAACATAACCATAGGTTAGGATGTGAGTTGTTGTTGAAAGGTTATAGGTTGTTTACATGTGATGCTTTGAGGTTAAAAGGAGGTGTGGCTGTGGCGGTAAAGGAGACCAGTCCTTTGCGTATCCTGGGTTGGGAGGAGGGAGGGGTGGGAGGGTTGTCAGGGTGGATGGGTTTTGGAGGGCCAGGAGGGTTAGTTTTGTAGGTGTGTACATGCCAGCAACTAGTAACGCTAGAGTGAAGGTGGATTTTGTACGCGATGTTCTGGTATATCACTTGAGAGGTTTACCTTTTTACGGTGATTGGTGGGGATTGGAATTGTGTCATTAGGAATGGTGATGTGGTTCCAAGGGGGCGGGTTGTGTTTTGGGGGTTCTGCGGGATGTTTTGCGAGATGTTGGAGTGGTAGATGTGGTGGAAGTAGGGGATATGGAGTGAAGCACACTTTTATTCGTAGGGGATATGAGGCACGGTTAGATAGGATTTATGTTAGGCAGGGCATAGGTGTGGAGAGGGTGAGGACTATCGATGTGGGTTTTTCTGATCATCGTGCTGTTATAGCAGATTTGAGGGCAGATGGCATAGTGAGAGTTCATGCAGGATACTGGAAATTAAATGTGAGGCTACTTAGGGACGAGGGTGACCCTATAGGGTTTGAAGATTGGTGGGAAAACCTTTTGGGAGACTAGGAATATGGAAATGGATTTGCTGGATTTGGTGGGGAAAAGAGGGCTAAAGTTGAATCGCGAAATTTTTAAAGTACGGGGGAAAAGTGGCGAGTGGAGCATGGTC
>NC_069455.1:390310-519897 GCF_026875155.1 Cherax quadricarinatus | reverse complement strand
GGTAGGAAGGGAAAGGGAAATTGGAGGGGTTTTTGGTGGCAGAAGGGAGGGATGTCGGTTGTTTCGGGGAAAAAACAGGGGGGGCGGGGATATACGGGGGTTGAGGGAGAAGGATTAAAGAAAGGGTTGAAGGTATCGAATTTGTGAAGTAATCGTTCAAAAATCGAGTCCGGTTTGAAAAGTGGGTCCATCAGCGAGAAGGGAAGGTTTGAGCAGCGGAGCGAAGACTACGCGGAGGAAAATTTTGGGTGTCGTTGATAAAAGTGGGCCCAATCCAACAAAATGTGGCTGATGATTGGAGGGGAAATTCTCACAGGAGCGGGGCCCCCTCTTCATGAGATCCACGCGCAAGACTGGTAGGGCCCAAATGCGGAAGACGGGAGAGTGTCTCCCCACCTCGGACATTGGTGATAAGGGGCCCAGAAAACCTATACGGGGTTTAATAAAATTTGAATTTCTTGCGGCATAGTAGACCCGTTTTCCCAATGGTGTGAAGGGGGGAAAATATAAAAGTAGGAAATACCTCTATAAAAACTGGGGGGCATGTAGTGACCGGCAACAGTATTCCCTAAAAAAAAACAATTTTTTATGTTTGGTTAAAAAGATGCGGGTAGCCAAATTTGGATACGGGGACTTAAGGGGGCGAGGTGTATAAAATTTGTATAGCCTTTGAAAAAGCTATAAGGGAGTGAAAATCACAAAGTGGTAGATAATCAGAAAAAGTGCTGAAAGGAGGCATACAATCTGCGTAAAGATACGCCAAAGATAGTAATCCCCGGTACGAGTTGCCGGAAAAAACTGCTGCGAAATCCACGCCTCAAAAGACCGAGCCATCTGTGTCCCACCAATGGCATGAAAAAAGAGGGGAAAGGGGTTTTAAAGAAAAAGAGGGGAAGCGACCGTAGACGTTGGGCTTTCGAGCGGGGGGGGGAAAAACAGATTAACGCGGGAAAATTCCCAAGGGGGTGGGAAAAAGTGAGATGCTCAAAAACATAAAAAGGTGGTAATTGAAGAGAAGAAAAGAGCGAATGAAGGCGAAGAGAAAAGGGGCGGAGTAAACAGGTGCGGAGAACAAAAAAAGAATGTCTACTTTTCATGCCCATTAAAAAATGGAAGGTTTGCGGAGATCAGGGAAAAAAGACATAGTACGAGGCAATGGGTCACGGTATTGGAAAAGGAGGGAAACGTTCGCTTTGCATAGGGCTCTCGCGGGGGAAAATAGAAAAAAAGCCGAAGGCAAACGTAATCCTGGTGATTAATGGAGGTTAAGGCTGAGTAGCAGGAGTTTGCGCTGAAAAAAAAACTGGTCACCAAAATCAATTTTTCGATAAAATGAGGGGGGAATGTAGGCGAAGGAGGGTTGCGTCAGCTCCTAAGATGATGGCAAGGGTTTTAAAAGGTTCAGCTGGCTGTGCAGAGAAAGCGAGGTTTCCAGGAAAACCCACGGTCAAAGGGGAGGCCCCCAAAAAAAATTTACTGTAAACACTTTTTGGGATCAGGAGCCATAGAGGTACGAAGGATGATCAGAGATAAAGAGATTAGTGAAAGAAATTTGGGGGTTTTAGTGCTGGAAATTTAAACTAGTGTGGTGGTGCGTTGGAAAGTCGTTACATGGGAGAGAAACAATGAGGCGCAGTCGCGCCCTGCACAGGCAATAGCAAAGTAATCAACAGTGATCAAATATTGGATGGAAGACTAAAACCCAAAATCTTTAATTTCAAGGAGAAAAAAGTGTGCCAGAAGCATCCCTGGGGGAACCTTCAGCTTGGAAAAAGCCCGGGGGGGGGAAAATTAACCGAACACGGAAATGCCTGTCAGTTAAAAAGTTCTTATGAAAAAGGGTGGTGTTCCTCTAAGGCCCAAGGGTGGGCTTGGGCTATAAAATTAGCCCCCAAGTTTTCATATGCCTTCAAGGGCAAAAAATGGCAAATACCGGGTGTTATTCGCAAAGGCATTAAGAACATCGTATCCAAGCGTAGTAAGGGGTCTAGGTAGACCCTCCCTTCGAAAAAACATATTGACGAGTGGAGGACTTTTGTTTAAACCACGCTAAAATTTATTTTTTAGGCGTTCCCTTTACTTTGCAAACTCACTGGTAACAGCAATGGGACGATAGGGGAGGTTCGTGTCCGTTGTGCCTGGTTTTAGAAAAAGGGAGAACATGGGGGGGTTTCCCGCGTCGAAGAAAAAAACCTTGTGACCCAAATAATTTTAAAGGGATAAAAGGACTGCAGGGCCGCTGATGTAATGTTGTAGCATAGAATTTGAACGTCGTCGGGCCCCGCTGCCCCATGATTTAGCAAACCGAGTGTTTCCCCCGTTTTTTAAGTGTAAAAAAGGACATTTACTGTTCTTTGAGAAAAAAAAAGTCCAAGGGTGCTAAAATTGGTTTTGAGGAAAGAAAACGGGGGTAGATGGGTCCCTGAGAAATACGGACCCGATTGCAATTTCTTTGGAAATAGTGGGTTTTTTCTATATCAAAAACCCCCCCAACCCGCAGGAAACAGGGCCCGGGTCAGAATATTTACCCCCCAGTTTTTTTACTTTTCCCCCGACTCATCAGGAACAGAGGTTTGGTGGAGACAATCTCACCCGAAGGCGTTTGAGTCACTGATGATGCGACGATCGCACGCTTCTGTTTAAAATAAGAAGTCTCCCCGTGGTTTATTGTACCGGTATCTGCCCCATGCAGCGAGTTTCAAACGTTACTGCACGAGCACAAGCAGGAGACCACCAAGACATGCATTTCTGAGAATGCCTGCCCGAAGTTTGGGGTATACAATTAGAAGCTGCGGTTAAAAATGGAGGACGAGAAGAGGTGTAAAAGCTCATCGATGGAGGACGAAGAAGGAACACCTCTAAAAACAGGCGTGAGTAAAGGTTCCAATTTGCCTGATCAAATTGCTAGCGTGGGATGCGAAGGTGGTGAATATGAAGGGGAAGTAAGAAAGATTGGGAAATTATTGCAGTCATGCAAGTCCGGGAGAACAGACCAAGTTACATCTAATGGTGGAGGAAGAGCAGACTGATAGATCTATGCAAGAGCAAGTCAGAGGATCAAAAATGGGAGAGTACCTGTATTTAAAACGTGCAGGGGGGGGGTGGCAAGAAAAGCCTCTGAATGCCACGGGAATCACAGTGAGACCACCCCCCAGAGGAAATGGTGGGCATTTAAAATCCCAAGTAACAGAATCGGTGGCGGTAATGAAAAACAAACGCAATATCCGGAATAGATAATGCCTGAGAAGGGATAAACAGAGCGTATACCACCTATGCAAGTGGATACAGGCTGCTGTTAATGCAGCGAAGTACGAACAAATAGCTGATGGTACGGAATATCAGTGCGTAGAAGGGTCACTTTCATTAAAGGTCCCATCAGGAAAAAGGATTGGAAGAATACAATAAATTATAACCGAGATGGGAGATATAACAGCAGTTTAATTTTGGTTCCTGTAAGCAAACACCAACAGGGGGGAAACTGGAGAGTAACATCTGAAGCTCACCCTGATTACCCCTGAGGCTGCATATATATGCCACTGTAAATAGGCCACGATTGGCAATGATAAAGATACCTGAAATCCGCAGGTAAGGGTTCCTACGGACTAGAGGGGGTTAGAAAAGTCCACATGCGGAAGCAGCGGAAAACTTTCAGGCAGCGAAGGAATAGTGCGCTGTGAAGAAAGTTGTGCAGATGGAGCAGAGAGAAGGAACGGAGGGTGGATCAGTGTCCATTGATGGTTTGGTCTCTGCAATATATTCAGAGATTGCTTCAAGTATTTCGGAATTCAGATATGTTGTATGGGAGAATATTGGAAATTGTAGGGGGGAGGATGAGTAAAGATTGGAACTAATGGACTGTACCAAGGTAAGGGGGCCCCCCCCCCCGATAGGGTGGAGGGAACTGAAGCGTGGAAGGGGACAGAAGAGGCAGAAACCTGGGAGGTGGCAGAAGAGGAAGAAACTTGGGAGGAACAGGGGAGGAAGGTACAGTACGAGGAGGGTGAACCTCTACACTTTTAACAGCCAGTTAGAGGGGAAGAACCAGGTACAGACAGGGAAGGTAATGAGGTGGAAGATGGGTAGGTGTTAACAGACCTTTTTTGCTTTTGAGAAGTAGAGGGACGATTAGGAGGTGTCATACGAGATCTCGTCGCTACCGAGGCTTGTGAGGGAGAACACTAAGAGATCAGACAGGCGTTGAAGTAGGGAAGTCTGAGCCTAGGACAGCAAAAGAATTAGATACAGGAGTGACTATGGGAGAGGTAACCACCAGAGGTGGTTGCAGAAGATGGGATCCCAGAAGTGGGGGGGGGGGGGAAGTTTTGAATACAGGGAATAAAGAAACACAAGGTAGTCTCCCTTGGAGGCGGAGAGAGAAACTGCCATGGCATAAGGGAGACCTGCCTAAGGTAACATTTTCCCGCTCGTTTAAGTAGACTTGACAACGGCAAGAGTACGAAGGGTGAGCCTCATGACAATTAAGGCAAGAGGGAGGTTGATTGCAAGACATTAGAATGGTCATCGGCACCACAGACCTGGCATTCGGCGATAAATCTGCAATATTTTGCTGGATGGCCAAATCGCCAGCAATTTCTACACTTGCTGTGTAGGGATCACCTTCCAACTTTTAACCGATGTCCTGCTACATAAACTGAGGATGGAGTTCACTGCTGTCAAAAGTTAAACGAGCCACATTGCTAGGGTAGTCTCTGCCCGGGCAGGAAGAACATAAGTGTCTACCTTGAGGATTGGGAGATCTTGGAGTTCCAGCTGTTCAAGAATGTAGGTGCCACATGTCTGGAAATTTTGTTGAATTATGGTATGGGGGCAGAATGACTACCACTACTAGAATTGAGGGAATGATGTTTTTTCCAATAGTGACAGGAACAGTATCGATATGGGTAGAAAGCTCATGAGCCTGGTAGCATTCTGTACGGTGATGATGCACGTACCGCTCTTAAGAGCATGAAAAGATCTATCTTTACCAACATGGCATAGGAGTGCCTTGCCAATACTGTGGTCAGAAAGATAGGCAGTAGAGGAAGTCGGTCGTAAAGTGAAGAATTTAGTCCATTGTGCAGTCTGAAACCGAGCGTGGAAAGGTTAGTGAAGGACGTGTCGATCTTTACTCGAGAAGAAACGAGAAGGTGGAGAAGTTATCAGCAGGCAATTGTCGTTTAGGCGTGGGACCAGAGTTGGTCCGACGTGGAACGGGCCGGCTATTCGAAAATTGCCCACCTAGAGGGAGAGGCCGGAAGCATAGTCAAGAAGCGAAGGTCAGATAAATTGAAGGAGTCAGTCGAGGCCTCGGTACCTCAAGTGGGTGAGGAAACTGCACCGGCAAGAGGTTACAGAGGCACGAGGAGTGTCGAAGAGTGGTCCAAAGACGAGGCGGGGTCAGAACGGGGTGTGGTATCAAGGGGCCCGGGGGTAGCAGGTTCATGGACTAGGGCTGCCATGGTTAGGTTACTTTAATAAAAAATAATTAAAAAGGGGGGGGACGGGGAGGGATAGTTCTAGGAGGAATGAAAGGGCCAGAAATCTCCCTCCGCACCCAAGAGGACCTCAGCACCGCAGATGCAGCATTGAACCCGTGCCATACTTTACCCATCATGCCAGTAAACCGGCAATCTGGGATAGCAACTTCACATCTGCCGAGCTACTCGGTGGACAAAAGAGGGCGTACGGAAATCCGCCACAAAGCATACCTCCTTCGGCCACCACCCCGGAATCCGAAAGGTGGTTCCAGAGATACACCCGTCGCCCGTATCCCCTCCGGGTTACCGAGAGGATGGGACATCCCCAGGCAATCCAGATTCCACAGCAAACTACGCCACCAAGAACCTCAACGGAATGGGATGGACCCTGGTACCCTTTCCCCTACCTAGGAACTAGCGTGCCTGTGGGAAAAAAAATTACCAAAGGCCAAAAAGGGCAAAAGGGAAGGGTGGGGAGCAGGAGGAAAGGACAAAAAAAAAAAAAGGGGCATGGGATAGGGAATGGGGGTAATTAGGTTCGGTCTGAGGAAGGAGGACCAACAGATCTAATTCATCAGACCAAGAGCCTCTTCACCACGCCAAGGATCCCCCCCTTGAAGAGGAAAGCTTTTAGAGATGGGTATAAAAGGAATATTTATACAAATAGTTTTACAAGGAAAACGTGCTTCACAATTTTTAGAGCTTGTCAGACAGGAGGAAACTGCTAGAAATAACTACCCACTTCAGCTTCCTCACAACTTTGAAACTAAACTTCACACACATGGTCATTTGTGTAATCTGGTTAGTACTTTTCCTTTGACAGTTTAGTACTGACGTGTCTGCATCATCCTCTTTAAATTTGAGGGACTTTAGTTTTCCTGTATACTTTACATTAGTCATTTTTTTAGATTTCTTTGCTTTTTTCCCCTACATTTTCTCTTGTGCTCTTACAAACTACCTTAGCAAGGTTTCTATACCCCAAATTAACTAGTGACCGGTAGACTTCTCCAGTACACAACTTTTCAGCGCCAGTTTGCCCCACAGTTGAAGGTATTTGCCGAAACTAACCAGAACTTTCACCATTTATTTTTTTCAAGCTGCTGTATGGGGGGAAACTAACCTCAAAAGTTCAGGTTTCAACTAGGGAAAGGGAGGCTCCATTTTATTTGTCAGCCAACTGACTAAGAACAGTGTGCAAATTCACGAATTTTTCCTTAAAGCTTTTAGGAAAAATAGTTAACCCTTAAGCAACCCTTAAATCAGATGTTTATGGCACTACCTGTAGTCTTAGGTGTAAAGACACATGAAAGATATACAATAGTCAACAGTGGCGTCGTAAGGATGGGGAGGGGGGGGGGCTAGTTGCCAGGCAGAGCCTTTAGAAGTGACTAATGCCCAAAGTGCTGCAACAATGCAAGCTGAATAGTACGAATAGGCTTATAGGGAAAAAATCATGGATTTTTTAATGACTTCGCATTGAAAATTGGGTTGGGCAAATGTTTAGTTAGTGGCACGAATTTTAAAGGACCTGCCTAGTATGGGCCAACAGGCCCGCTGCAGTGTTTGTTTTTTATGTTGTGTTGAAGGCAAGGCAATTCAAAACCAGATCGAGAAGTTTCCGGTACTAAAGGTTAAATCAACTAGCGTGAAAGTTTTTTTTTTTTTAATTTAGGATCTTTCATTTACTGTGGTATTAGTGTTTCCTCATTACGATTTGCTTAAAATTAAATATTCCCCTGTTCTGTTTATGAAGGCTAAAAGTTCTCGTCGAGAAGCATTAGTCACTGGGCATGCAGTAGTGACGCAATTTGAGTTTACTCCCCTGGTGGCCTGGTGGTTAACGCTCTCGCTTCACACGGTGAGGGCCTGGGTTCGATTCCCAGCCAAAGTAGAAACATTGGACGTGTTTCTTTCCACCTGTTGTCTATGTTCCCCATCAGTAAAATGGGTACCTGGGTGTTAGTCGACTGGTGTGGGTCGCATCCTGGGACACTGACCTAAGGAGGCCTGGTCACAGACCGAGCCGCGGGGGCGTTGACCCCCGGAACTCTCTCCAGAAACTCCAGATATCCCCGCTGATTTCACAGGTGGGACACCAAGCCTAGCAACGCCACTGCTAGGCAACAAAGTACAGCTACTGCTTTAAGCATGGAAAGCTTATGACTAAGCTATGATTTAGTTTCATGACTTACAAGTCTGGCCAGGTACCAGCAGAGATTCCTTTAGATTTAAAAGTACTAAGGTTGAACACTGCAGTAGGCCTATTGGCCCATAGTTGGCAGATCCTTCACAACTAATCCACTAAATGCGGGGGGAAAATTATACCTGAAGTGTCTGCAGCCTCAAGCTGCAGACTTCAGGTAACAAGCTTTGAGAGTACTGGAAGTAAAGTTACTATTTTCCGTAGTTTTATTCACCAGTTCCCTTTGAAAGGGAAGTTTCAAGCCGTCAGTTCAAAAAGAACTTTTCTCCATTATTATCCAACAACTTGTCAAGTCATCTGAAGGCTTTTGATAAATGGTTTAAAATCGACAAGTTGAAGACAAACTTCTGGGAATCTATTTCAGAAACTTTTCGCCACAGCTTCAGTCCAATACAAATTGGAAGGGTACAAGCAGAGTTTGAGGTAATCAGTCTCGGCCTGGAGTTTCAGTCCATCACTTAGAAAGTGATGAAATATTTAATGACAAGCTCTCCCCCCCCCCCCTTCCCTTCGGTCTTGCACAATTCATTCCTCTCTCCAACCTTTCAAAGGACTACTGCCCCTCCCACACCGTCTCTTATCTCTAACTGAGTAAACTACTCTAGGGCCCTCCCCACTCTGCTCTAGTACTTTCCGTAAGCACTACTTTTTCCTGGAGAACGGGTCTGATTCAAAACTACCTTCTTATTAACCACTAAGCTAGTGCTTTGGGAAAGCATGGTACGGGTGGGGACTGAACTCGCGGAGACAGAAGTGACCGACGTGTTAGCCACTAGGTTAGCTGGCTACAGAAAGATTAAGCATCTAGATTTTTTAAACAGGAAAGTTAACATGGGCACCACTGACTACAAATTAAAGTTCAGATTAATCTCGCCAGCGTGGTAGTGACCAACTCTAGCTAAAGTCCCCCGAAGGTGTTTGCAATATTTACACTTCCCCTAGCAATGCTCGGAGAACTGGCATAGGGCATTCCAGGTAAAGTCCTTAATCTATTAAGATTAAAGTTTCTTCTGTTTCGAAACAATTACCCTGGTTAACGTTGTGTGGTAATGTTAAAATGCTTGCCTAGTTTATCAAAGACACTTAAAATTTTTAAAATACTTTCCACGTGATAACCGGTATAAAAACTAAAAGGTAAAAACAATAGAGCACATGTACTTTAGAGGAAGAGCCAAGAGCAACATTAAATTTGTGAAGGTATGTTTCACTTATCAGAAGTAGGTTAGTCCAGTGTAAATAAACCAAGGATCACTGCAGTAAGCCTGCTAGCCCATGCTAGGCAGGTTGAAGTCTCTTCACTTCAACCAATGCCTCGCCTAGTCAGGTCCAACACTATTGTATTTAACCTATTTTTAAAACTAATCTTATTTCCAATTATAGTACGGAGTTAGTTCCCATCATCCACAACTTAATAAACGAGTGCTCTTATATTCTCCCCGAATTTGAACTTTTCCAATTTAAAACAATTTCTTAGAGTCTGTTCTTTGCTAGGTATTTTCAGCACGCTATTTACGTACCCTCCATTCTAGTTTTCCAGCTATGCACCTTAGCTCGCATCTCTCCCCCCCCCCCTTACGTAATTCTAGGGCTTTCTGGAGTGCAGATTCACAGCTCTGAAAATCTTCATCCGAGACATGGGACAAACTTTGTAATCCTCTACTGTACTTTCAGTGCATTTATGTTAGGTAATACGGTGACCAAAACCAGTACATTCTAAATTAGGCCTAACTAGACAGTTTAACAACCCGAGGGCTCTTATTCTCTTATATGAAGCTAAGAATTCTGTTACCTAAATTGCGAACACTTTTGCACTTATGTTTCAGATTACTGCCAACTAATTCTTCCTGCAATTAGTAAAAAGATCTAGTCATTTTCGTGTGTAAGGTTTAAAAATAGCTTGTGGTTTACATTAATTTGGATCTGCCACTTCGACTATTGCATCAGTGGTCGAATCTTCCTGTAGTGCTCTAATGTCAATGAATTTAGAGACATTTTGGTATCGCCAGCAAACTTTGCTTTAGTTATTTTTTCCCCTCGTCAATGTAGTTACATAAATTGTGAAGTGGCCCAACACTAGTGGAACGCCATTCGTGATGCGTACCCACCGATTTCTCCCCAATGATGCAAACTGCTGCCTGTCAACCACGCTTCCATCCAGGAAACAATTCTATTCCGTGTGAATCAATGAAAAAGTTACTGAAAGTCAAACAATTGTACGAGGTACTTCCTCTAATACCTTTGTGGAAAAGGTAAATTAAGGTAGGAACGCTCTTTTGTAAAAAGTTATGCCCTCATGATACGCCTATATAGCCGCTTTACAAACACAGCATGAGGGAAAACTACGAGTAATGGGGACCCGGATCATTAGACTAAGCAACTTAATCTGAATTTTTGAAGCTTGCATCCTTTTAAAGTACTATACTGCGAGTGCAGCGGCAGGTTAGGATTCTCACAATGGGGTTTTAATTTACTTAAGTCTGGAGTGAGCATGGTGCGTAATACGTGAAAAAAAAAAGTTTAGGATGCATAAATGCTTTTAAATATTTCTTACGTGAAGTCCCTGTTTTCCCGGCACCAACTGCGGTGGAAGCTGAAGTAATAACCACCGTTGTACTGAGCAAAAAAATTCATCAGCAGCGTGGGTTTCCCGCCGCCTCCGATGGGTTTCTCACTACTTCCTGGAAGTGAAAAATTTGTAATTAAGGAGAAGCGTTAAACCCTTACTAATAGAGCGCGCCTGTGTGGGGGGAGGGGGGGGATAGGTATTCAGGCTTACCTCGGGGAACTAGCAGATTTAACTTTAGATCACGAGCCCCTCATCAGTGTCAAAGGATGTCCCTTGAGGGGTTAAAGTGGAAAACTGAATACCACTAGATTTAGTGAAAATATATAAAAGGTACGAGAAAGTAGCAAAGTTTTTAATAAACCTTAAAATTTAAGTTATCCAGAGAGCATTATTAGTTTTACTTTAACTTTAAAGTAAGCGCTAAACCCGCGAGGGGCATACACTGGTGCTGCACTTGACTGCTCATGCTAAATAGTTTTTAGCTATCCAAACCAAAATATAAATTAATCTACCTTAAGACTAAACCTTTAAAACTGTCCAAACTTAGAAAGTTTTCCTCAACATTTGAAAGTATGTAAAACTAGTTTTTTTACATTTGAAAAACCTAAAATAGTGATCCAAGTTTATTATTTAAAAGAAAAACCTGATCTACTGTTGGAGCACTACGCATGTGAACGGGAATCTGCTTGGACAGTTAAGGGTTAAAGATGGCATAAAATTTCTGAAGAATTGGTGAAACCCGAAGTGTTGTTCAAAATTTTTAGGATAAAGGAGTAAACTTTAAGAGACATTACACCGCATCAACTACATAAAAGTTGTGGCATTTAGAGCACATTTCGGGGTAATAATTAAATTTCATGGTAAGTTTAGTGTAATAGTACATAGTACTGACCTGGAACCTGAGGCGTGACACTGCCTGAAGGTTGTAAGCTTTTTCTCACACTGAAGGCCACATTACGCCTGAGGAGTTAAAAGAAATTAATTTTAGGAATTTTAAGATTTTACATAAACAGTTAAAGTTCTTAATTAATGTTACCTTAAAAAAGGGATTGGAGGAAAGGGAAGAGTACGTGGAAGATCAGCCACCTTTGTTTCATTTCCACCATGTTTAGTAGTGTTAGAAGTAGTGTTAGCAACATCAGTCATCTTTGTCTTCCCGGCTGTGGTGTTCCCGCTTGAGGCATTGATCATTTTATCTCCATTTTGTGGTTCTAGGTTTGCCTCTGCCAGTGTTTGTTTCCATATGTGCGCATTGGTCCAGGCAGCCATTACGGCCATAATCAACACCAATAAACTGACTGCCTTGTTCATCTGCCAAATAAAAACAAATGTTAAGGCACATTACTGTTGTGTGCATGACAGCCTGGGAAACTGAATGTAGAAAATAGTGCCGCTAGTTAAGGTCAACCAAGAAACACTAGCATTATAAGCTGGTTTCCGTTTGAAGCTTAAAATGAGAACTAGGGAGCGATGCAATGGATTATAGGAGAAACTAAGGGCTAAATCCACGAGGGTCATACAGCCCTAATAATGAAGTTGAAAGCAAGCTTAAAAATAAAAAACAAGTAGGTAATTTTTATTTAGAAACATTCACGTCAATCTTAAAAAAAAAAATCAACGCTGCAAATAATTTCTCCCTCCCCACCTACAAGACAAATAAGTTCTTTAATTTATTGTAGTTTAAAGTTCAAACTTGCTTCAACATCAAAACCTCAATCACTTCAGCCTCTCAACGTCAGGAGTAGTAGTATATAAAAAACAGCCTACCATTATTATGAAGACAAGTTTACCGGACAACACCAGACAATCTTAGTCAGACTTCAGACGTAAGTTGACCACTAACTGGCCACTCACCTGGACTGTCTCTCCGCCTAAACTCTGGCAGTGTTAACAAGACATATTTTCAATGTGACGATGAACTATCAAATTATGTTAGTTGCCTACACTTTATGATGCTCCAAGCGCCATCTGTTGAGTGGTAGGGACTTAATAACGAGAGAGAGAATGGAACAAATATTTGGAATGTCTGGTATAATATAATTTACATCATAATTTGTACTATATTGGTTGATCTCGTTCAGAGCTTCATACTTACATTTTACAGATATGTAAATATAATATTTGTAAAACTCGCCTTATTAAAGCTAGAACTTAACTCACAGCAGTACAAAAAATAATTTGAGTACATTTCAAAACACAAGGCATCTACACCGACAGGTATGTAATGTGTATCTCTAAGTGTATATACACAGTTCTGTTTCATCCCATTCTTTGGGGTTCAGATATTTTTGACTGGTACCGATATTTTTGACTGGTACCGATATTTTTGACTGATACCGTACAAGTGATAACCATCTTGGATCTTCGTCCATTTCATAGATATAAACCTGACATAGTGGTGAGAGGCTTCCAGTGTTATAAATCAGGAAAGGATCATCAACTGGGTGGTATCGGTAAGGACCAGCCTTGTAATAATGTTGGTAGAATTACCGACAGTATGTTAGGTACAAGGACACAAGTGCAACTAATGTGACATTTTTGTGGCAACACTTTTTCGCTCTCCAGGAGCTTTGTCAAGCCGTTTACAAACAATACACAGACACAGAGGGTATATATATGCACGGAGTGAGGTGGAAAAACCCTGCCAGGACGGGTTCCTGGCCCAGGTCTTCATGTGATGGCCCGGCTGTGACTCCCGAAGGAGTGCCACAGTTGGTACAAGTGATGTACCGTTTACAGCCCTGTGACGGGGACAGCCCTATGACAAATGGCGCGGTGACTCTTTCAACTCCATTGAGCCATTCCTGGGACTCAGGCCACAGCCCGAGTGCCAGAACGACTCAGGAGATTCTCTGCAGGTGTGTTAACATCTAGCTTCTGATGTATGTATGTATAATGTTCACCAAGACCGGAGTCTTGGCACGGGTCTTAATCTTGCGATGACCCGTGTCTGGCTTCCGAAGGAGAAAGGTTTCTGCAAATGTTGCAAACGTATGCTGATCAAGCACTGTTCTGGTTATTTCATCTAGTGCGTCTCATAAGCGACACCACAGTATGCACTCCTAACTGTGGACACTAGCGAGGAGGAGGATATAACGTTATCATGGGCAACAGCTTGTCTGGTTCGTTGACTCCATGGTACACTAGTGTAGCCGCAGTCCTCTCTGGGTCTTCTTCGGGAGGGGACATCAGTGCTAGTTGCCTATGGAGTGTCTCAGTAGCTTGGCACTCCAGGAGATAGTGTGTTAGGGGGAGCTGGATAACGTGCTGGCAGTGCTGGGAAATCTCCTCTGCCTTGTCTACTATCATCTTGGCTGTAGGAAAGCCCAAACGAAGCCGATGGATGGCGGTACACTGCGCTCTGGACCAGCTTCTATCATATGGAGGGGGTTCTTCCTGAGTCGCTGTTCGGTACCACTGTTGAGATGGGGGTATTCACCTAGGACCTCCCCCATAAGTTACATTGCTCTGGCAGCCACCAGTTTGGTCTGGCGTAGGCTGATGGGGACAGTAATACCAACATGTGGATAATCTGTGGCTGCCTTGGCTGCATCCAGTTCAATGTCGATCTGTTACCCTGAGCTTCTAAGGCTGTCATTATGCTCAGGATCGATGTGATGAAGTGTGATCATTATCCTGTGGTTGGTGGATGGGAGAGGGCATTGATTGCAGAGGTGGAGTCAACATGTATGTCGTAGGACATGTGACAATGCTGAATCGCCACCAGCTCAGCTTGAAGGATCGTGCAGTGGTCAGGGAGTCGCCAGCTTTGTGTGTGACCATTGTGGTACAGTCCAACTGCTGCTCTCTTCCTGTCAGGGTCGACAGAACCATCTGTGAAATACACTGCACATGTGCGTCCCCCTGCCAGTGCCATGCTTGTCTCAGCATGATTGCTGAGGGTGCCTTGACTGCAGAGACGCTTAGAGGTAGGTAGTTGCATGACGCAGACATCAGCAGATCTGGGCGCCAGGGGAGTTGGTGGATAATACCCAGCAACAGGAAGGTCACAACTTTTCTCAAGGAGTAATTGTATAGGCAGCAGCTTCCGCCCAGCAGCACAAAATGAACGAATTCAGGAGTAGTCCGTGAAGAGAGTTGGATCTTGTGTCATAGTTGCCAATATCCGTCTTCTCAGTAGGGTACCTTGCTGCCGGTGCAGAATTGTGGCTACTTGGCATGCGTTTATGTATCTTACTTTATCAGCCAGGGAAGGAAGCCGGGCCTCAAATCTGAAACATAGTGTGTTGGTCCAGATGGGGGCCCCAAGCATAG
Source organism: Cherax quadricarinatus (assembly GCF_026875155.1). Lineage (NCBI taxonomy): Eukaryota > Metazoa > Arthropoda > Malacostraca > Decapoda > Parastacidae > Cherax > Cherax quadricarinatus. The sequence continues at coordinate 505,376 of NC_069455.1, read as the reverse complement.
TTCTTATCGCCTGGTTTTGTACGACCTCCACCTTTTGCCTACTCTGAGGAAAGAGATGAGCCAACGCCGTTGCACAGTAGTCAATGAGCGAGCGCACAGCTTGTATATAGTACAAGCGAAGTACATCTTTGCTCGCCCCTGCACGGTGCCTCGTCATGGCTCTCATGGCATTGAGTCAGTAGAGCACGGGATCTGACATACTCGGCCTGTTTCTGAAAGGTCAGCTTTTTATCAATGTAGATTCCCAAGTATAGGTAGGAGCCTGTCAACTCAAGTTCTATATCTGAATACGTAATCTGTTCACAGGATCTGGTCCTGTGGAAAATACTGTATATATTTTCCAGAAATACAGTAGTCATTTGTAAATAGATGGCCATACTGTATTTAATAAAAGTTATGTTATCGAAAATGGGAAGCCTGCTCCTGCACAGAGGAGTCGCCATTATTGTTTGAATTGAACAGACGTTGTGAATAATGGGAAGAATTTTTCGTGCTCTAGAGGTTAAAAATTGGGTTGACACCTCTCAAATAGGAGGCGAAATTGTTGGATGTGCATTCCTGCATAACTTGAGATATCAGGCGACAGGACAGGACAACTCCAGGAACTTCAGATAAGCTGTCTAATTTATGTTTAAATTCTGGCCAGTAAATTTTTCATAAATGTAGGCAAAAGGAGGGGTCCTGTACATGACACATTAATCTCCAGTCAAATTGGTGAGTGTTATGATTAAGATATATTCTCCTTCTGTTATATAAATGTGTATATATATAATTCTTTATTAATTTAATATACAGTCCACAAATTTATATATTTACCAGCATTCCTGGTGATGTATTTTTCATTTGTAATTAATAGGTCCAGAGCAACTTGTGGATATGACAGTGGTAGGTATCGAAGGGGGACGTCTTTTTGCGACCTAGGTGTCCCAAATTCCTACTTGTCTAACTGATAAATAATAATTATCTTTGTTCATTTACTGTTATGTATATAATGATACATTCAGATAAATGCAATTTTCCACCTTTAATTTGCCCGTTGGTCCTTCTTGAACCGGAGGTAATTTTTTTTTTTATTTTATTTAAAATACAATACATAGCTTAACATAAAAACCCCTTAAACTAGGGTTGATACACATTGTATATAAACACATTTTGAAACAATCTCTCAGAACGTACAATAGCAAATAACAAACACAATATTAACAAACACAAGAGGTTACACAATTATACTAGAAAATATCGCTTGTGACAAAACATAACATTAAGAAGATGGGCAATCTTAACCCTATGTACACAAGAACAACAACAAGAAATAACATGTAGGTGACCCCTTTTAGCAGGTTCAAAAATTTAAAAATAAACCATAACCCCTTCGGGTATACACTATTACATAATATACTGGGACATATTGCCAATGCACAATACAATACAATAAGAAGAATATTATGATAAATATATAAAAAATCGGTTACTCACATCCAACACAAATAATCGAAAACCGAAAGAACCTACATCACAATCTCATGATAACAAAGTAATACTCTTACTCACCTAACTCCCAGTACATAAGTTCCCTACAGTCACCCCATACTCGCCTACCACAAGTCTTACGAGTCAGCCCCAAAAAATAGAATAGCCATAAAACATTCCGCACTCATCTACAGGCTATACACATTATATAATATAACAATAAAATGCTCAGTACAAAAAACATAAAACCCGTTTGCCAGGCCATAGCCGAAAGGTACATCAAGTACTTCAACAAAGAAAGAAGGCAGTAGACTCTGACTTAAGACATCTATAACAAAATATAAAATTCACCACCACATCCACTCACACAACCACATTTTCCTCAACCACGCATTACACAGATACACACAGTAAACCAGCTGTTGTTGCATACCCAACCCCCGGAGACAAGCCCGTTCCATCCCCTGAAATTCACTCCCCCCCCTTCAACAACGTTAAAATGCTCTCAACTCATACTACGGTACCCTGCTGAAAAAAAGCCTGTCCCAGGACTTCCATATATTTCCCAGATTATAAACACAAGTTCTATAAAATGGTCCCCGCCAACACCTTTTGCGCACCTCCCAATCCCATTCCTTCTCATTGACCAGGATACAAAACAAAAAATCCGCAATTATATACGTGATTGCACGTTGCACCGGCGCCCTCGACGCCTCCCACGTCCATAACTTAACGCCTCAATTCTAATATCCCGCCTCCCTCCCACTGTTCAGAACCTTAACCCCTCCATTCCCTGATACTCCCAAATATCACAAAAGATACACTACATGAAAACGCAGTCTCCTCATCCCCGCACACCGACACGCGCCCTCCACCATCAAACCCCTCTTTCTTAAGTGCAGCACCGGCGGCCACAGTATACCATGGAAGAAAACGGAAAAAATACTCTCGCACATTTGACGCACGCGCATCAACGTAATCTTTCCCATATATCCTTCACGCATACATAGGTAGATCACTCGCAGCCTTCACGACTCCTTCGCACTTACAACACGCTCTAAAAACACCCACTCGAACTTTATTAGGGGTCCCCGTACATGCAGCAAGCCCGCCAACACGTCTAACAAACTCCTTCATCTCCGACCCTCCCCACCACATTCGCCACCTCTTCATGCAAGCTTCACGCCCCTCCTGCATTGACCCGCACACGCGTTAACCCCCATTCAAATAAATGCACTTGACTCTTTAACCGTAATCAATCAAACCCCAATCCTCCTTGATGACCGGTAAAGTAACCACCACTCTACTCAACCATTCACACCGGAACCCCAAAGAAAATGGAAAACCCTCGTTTAACAGCCTCGTAACATCCTGGACCTGTAAAAGGATATACCGCAGCCACGTGCCAGACTTTACTGTATAACAACCATTCACAACAATGCACGATGATGGGGGGGGAGGTGTGAGAAGGTTTGTGAGAGGTGGGGGGTGGGGTGAAGGTGTGGTTGGCTCGGTGTGGGGTGGTAATGAGTATCTTTGGAGGGGGATGGGGGGGGAGCGAGCGCAGATTCAAAAATGACTTGGACCATAAATGGCATAATCCATTCTGATTTTTCCTCCAACCATTCCCACCCCCCACCCACACCACACCCACCACCCCACCCACACACCTACCCCCCAACACCCCCACCACCCCCTCACCCCCAACCCGCCTTAACCATTCCCAACAATTCGTTTCTCATATAATTCGAAATCAACAACAGTCCAGGAATATTATTAACCTCATTCCTCCCCCCCTTCTCTTCGCACTCCGCATTTACACTATTCCACACATCACACTTTTATCTTCTTGTTCTCACCATATTCCATCGTTACAATTCCTTCCCCCATCTCTCTCTTTTTTACTCCCCACCCAACTCCTAAGTCCAGTATAGGGTAATTTTCGATTTTTCCACATTAACTCCTTCACCCCGGTAAATAACCCCCCCCTCCCCCCCGCCGAAATATCCATAAACATCTCCAACCGCCCCCGCACGTAATAACCTGCTTGCGTTTCGCACGAGTATTGTTCGTTTTTGTTTTTTGATCCATCACATACCTATTATTTCCCTGCATCACTTCCTCTACTCCCTCCATCTCCACCTCCTACACCGCTTCACCTTTCTATAGAAAGGAGGTCTCTGTTTTAAACAGGCAAACAACAATTGAGACAGGGGTCGGTGACCAACCCTAACTCTTTGCCTAAACCCCCGACCCATTGACCATGGATACCACTCCCCAACTTCCCAATTGACATTCGTTCTCTCGACCTGCTGCGGGGAGAGTGAGGACGCTTCTACTGGTTCTCTTGCAGCCACTGGTGAGCAAAAACATTAGTATTAGAACACAAGATGGCGCGCGGACCACGACTGCTACCGGCGCAATTAAATACTGTCTGCATTCAGCGGTGTTAGAGGATCCTTAAGCATCGACACGATGAACGTTCTCCTGCCAAGCGATGTTATAGGGTCTGTTATGGCATCCCCAATGAAGAGCTGTATGGTGTGGCATTGAATGGAATGTCAGGGTCTTCGTGAAGTTCATGAGGGCTCCCTGAGTCTTACTCTACCATGTAGATGAATTTCAGAACGACGCGGATGGTAGCAATTCGGCAGTGGTCAAGTACTGCTTGACATGATGTGTCTATGTATTTTACTTGGGTGGTGAAGGGTAGGAATGTACTTTTGAGCGCACAACAGCATTACAGCCACAAGAATTGTTTCAGTGGTTATGGGAACTGTACACTCGACGAGCACGAGCATGCGGAATGTGGAGGGACGGCGCCCTTATGAGGGGATGCCGGCGGATGGATCCTTCACACTGAAAATGACCCTGAGGAGGACCGATACCATCATATGTTACATTGCATAACCATTAGACTCAACAGCGTTTTTGTACACTATGCGGGGCAGAGGAAGACGTTGCCGATTTATGTGACTAGACTTATGAGCACATGGTTGAAACCAATGCCCCAGGAGACAGGGCAGGCTAGGCGTACAGGAGCAGCTTCTGTGGATACGACATTAGAAGCCACGGATGTCTATGACGGTGTGAAATGTGGAAAGCCGGGGTACAGGCCTATGGAGTGAGTGACGGTCGCACAGGCAGAGGTGGTTTTTGAGGAGTGTGTTACACTAATATTATTATCATTCTTATAATTATCTTATTCTTCTTATTATTATTACTTTCACCACATATACATCATAAAATGCTTTGGGGCATTCTTCCTACGATAAACCCACAAAAATTAAATTTTCTACTGCTAGGGGAAAAAACATGAAAGTACGTCTTTTTCATACTCTCCCCAGTGTCGCGGGTTTGATTTTTCCCTGAATCTCTCCTCATAGAACATACCCTTAGCCCGGACGGTCTTATTACAAACTCTGCACTTTCCCCCCAATTTTTTCATATGCTAGACAGGTTAGGTCTGACGTACACGGTGTACTTTGTCGGAATGACTCCTTATTTAGATTCGAAAAGCTGTTTTTAGATTTGCCAGATGCGCATTTATCTTTTTTTTGTGGTTGAGTTTTCCCCAAGGAGACATGTTCTGTATATACCACCCTAAGGTCTTTCTCCCTGTTAAATTTGCACCCTTTTTCACTCCCGCCCCCTTTTCCCGAGCCAAACTCGCCTGGGGTCTTTTTTGTCATCCAAGCTTCATAACATTGCATTTGGGAGGGGTTAAATCCGGGAGCCTTTTTGTCATCCCAGGCTTACAGATCCAGTTATACCTTTTTCCCCCCTTCTCCCCTTGTAATCTTCATTATTTTCACGCTGTCTGCTAACAGGGACACCCTGACTCACCCTGTCTGTCATTCATTCACGTATACAAGAAACAGCACTGACCTAGGCTATTCTTTGGGGGAAACACCGCCCCGGGACTTGCACCCATTCAAACACCTCTTCACAACCATAAATCGTTTCCTTCTTTTAGGCTCCCTTTTGATCCATTGTTTGTTTTTGCTGTTATTAAAGCTTCCCCTCTAGCTTTTATCCCATCTAGCGTGAGTACTGTTTCAAAAGTTTTCAAAAAATGCAATCTACCCTCCCTCTCTCTCTCTTGTCTTACCCTTTTTACCTTGTCGTAAAAACTCCATAGATTCATGACACAGGTTTTTCATCCTGCAGTTTTGCTGGATTCTGAAAACCCACCATTTTCTGATAATCTTCTCCAAACCTTACATACTAACATACACTGACACGGGTCTAGTTAACGCTGCCTGTCCTCTCCCCTTTCTTAAAACTGGACTACTATGCTGTTTTTCACATAACTGTATTGCCCTGTTCGATTGAATTGTTAAAGAAGTTGCTACGGCAAAACAAGATCCATGCGCTTCTCAGGGCCCCGGAGAGATATTATTTGTCTCACGTTTTCGAAAATCACCCCAAAAAGAGCTTCTTCACATTCTTTTAGATTGTCGTATTGGTATTGTACCCCACCATTCTACCTAATTTGGTTGCAGTGTGTGGTGTGGTGTGTGGTATTTACCTAGTTGTGGTTGCAGGGTAGATTCACAGCTCCTGTCTCCGCCTTTTCACGGGCCCCGCTACTCTGTAACCTCCCGCCCATGAGCTTTTTATACGACACATCACTACCTAACTTTTCCACTTCCTGACAACTTGGGTTAAATCTGAGTCTTCAACTTCAACTGTGATCCCTTGTTGCTGTTCCAATCTCTGGAACACCCTTTCTCTTCCCCCTTGTCGATCCTCTCAGCATTTTAATTCGTTTTCATATCCCCTAATTCTCCTGTCTTAGAGGTTGTCAAGTTTTTTTCCCCTTTAAACCCCTCCTTCGTAGGAGATTTAAAAGGGACTATCTTGCTGCAAACCTTTGCACTTTCTCTATTTTCCCATATCGGGCTATTTGAGGTTCCAAAAAGGCGCGGGCCTAACGTACACAGGTACAGGGTCCTGAAGATCTTATTTAGATGTCGAAATGCCAGGCGCCCGTTCCGCACGTTATTTGGTTGATGTGGCCTCAGAGATGCCCGGGTATACCCCCCAAGATCCAAAAGGTGAGTCAAATGAGTTAGTGGTTGTGCAAAACCCCAAAAGCTTTATCAGGGGGTAGATAGATTTTTGCAAAACCCCCAAATGCGATCAGGGGGAGATATGGGTTTTTTGAAACACTGCTGAGTCAGGGGTAGATAAGGTTCTGCAACACGCTATCGGGTTATATAGTGGGGTTGCTGCAACACTGCTGAGTCCCGGTGGTAGATAAGGTTCTGCAACACTGCTGGCCAGGGGGTTTGATATGGTTGCTGCAACACTGCTGAGTCGGGTTATGTATGGTTGCGCCAAAACTGCTGAGTCAGGTGGTAGATATGGTTTTCCGCAACACGCTGATCAGGTGTTATATAGGGTTTCCGAACTTGCGATCAGGTGTTTATTTGTGGGTTCTGCAAACTGCTGAGTCAGGTTTTATATAGTGGTTGCGCAACCGCTGATCGGTGTTTTATAGTGGTTGCTGCAACACTGCTGAGTCAGGTTTATTGTGGTTTTCTGCAACAAAATGCGATCAGGTTATATAGTGGTTATGCAACACTGGGTCAGGTGTTATATAGTGGGTTGCGCAACACTGCTGAGTCAGTGTTAAAATAGTGGTTGCTGCAAACGCTGATCGGTTTTTTTAGTGGGTTGTTGCAACCGCTGAGTCAGGGGGTATATATGGGTTCGCAAAACTGCTGAGTCAGGTGGATAAGTGGTTTCTCAACACTGCGAGTCAGGTAGTAGATAGTGGTTGCTGCAACACTGCTGAGTCAGGTGTTTTTATGTGGGTTTCTGCAACACTGCGAGTCAGGTGGAGAATGGTTGCTGCAACCTGCGATCAGGTGTTATATAGTGGTTCTGCAACACACTGAGTCGGTTAGATAGTGGTTTGCTGCAACACTGCTAGTCAGGTGTTATATGTGGTTTTTGCAACCGCTAAGTCAGTGGGGGACAGTGGTTGCTGCAACACGCTGAGTCGTGTTAAATTGGTTTCTGCAACACGCGAGTCAGGTGGATATAGTGGTTGCGCAACACTGCGATCCGGGGTTAATGTGGGTTCTGCAACACTGCAGTCAGGGGTTTTTATAGGTTTTCTGCAACACTGTAGTCAGGTGTTTTTTAGTGGTTTTGCAAAACGCTGAGTCGGGGGTAATATGGTTGCGCAACACTGCTGAGTCGGGTATATATGGTTCCCCGCAAAAACTCGAGTCAGGTAGTAGATAGTGGGGTTTCGCAACACTGCTATCAGGTGTTATATAGTGGTTTTCTGCAACACGCTGGTCAGGGGGTAGAGATGGTTTCTCAACACTGCGAGTCAGGGGTTAATAAAATGGGGTTTCTGCAAAACTCATCAGGTGTTAAAAATGGTTGCTGCAAAACTGCTGAGTCAGGTGGGAAAGTGGTTTTCTGCAAAACGCGAGACAGGTATAGATAGTGGTTTTGGGGGAAAAACTGCGGTCAGGGGGGTTATTAGTGGTTGCCGCAACAAATCTGAGCCCGGGATAATAGTGGGTTTCTGCAAAACTGTTGAGTCAGGTGTTATAAGTGGGTTCCGCAACACTGCTGAGTCAGTATAAAAAAAGTGGTTTCTGCAACACCCCCTGAGTCAGGGGGGTATATGTGGTTGCCGCAACACTGCTGATTGGTATGATAGTTTGGGTTTCTGCAAAACTGTTAGTTCAGGTGTTACATAGTGGTTGCCGCAACACCCGCTGAGCAGGTAGTAAAGTGGTTGCTGCAACACTGTTGAGACAGTGTTATATATGGTTGCCGCAACACTGCGATCAGGAGTAGATAGGTTGCTGCAACACTGTTTATCAGTGTTACATAGTGGTTGCTGCAACACTGCTGATAAGGTGGGATATAGTGGGCGCTGCAACCTGCTGAATCAGGTGTTAAATTGGTTGCTGCAACACTGCTGAGTCAGGTGTTAAATTGGGTTGCCGCAACACTGCTGAACTGGTAGTAGATGTGGTTTCTGCAAACGTTGATCAGGTGTTTTATAGTGGTTGCCGCAACACTCTGATCAGGTAGAACAGTGGGTTTCTGCAAAAACGCTGAGTCAGGTGTTAAATTAGTGGTTGCTGCAACACTGCTGAGTCAGTAGTAGATAGTGGGTTTTCGCAACACTGCTGAGTCAGTTAGTAATAGTGGTTCTGGGAACACTGCTGAGCAGTTATAATAGTGGTTTTCTGCAACACTGCGAGTCAGATTTTCACACTTACAAAAACTCTACAGTTTTTCCAACAACTTTCTTTCCCGTGACATAGAAAACTAAAGCATCCTCTGGTTTTTTCATTATTTCATAATGTGAATACTGACCACAAGAACCACAATTGTGATTGGGACCAAGAGCACTCACACATATATGTAAACTGACCAAGAGAACTCACATATATGTTTTTGTGACCACAGAGCACTCACACATATATGGAATACTGACCACAGAGAACCACTATATGTTTATTGCCACAGAGCACTCACACATTTTTTTTTAAAAGTGAATACTGACCACAGAGAACCACATATATGTGATTGGTGACCACAGAGACTCACAATATGTGAAAATGCCACAAGAACTCACATATATGTGATTTGGGACCACAGAGCCCCTCACATATATTTAAACTGACCCCAAGCCTCACATTGTGATTAGTGCCACAGAGCCTCACATATAAGTGAAAACTGACCACAGGGCACTCACATATAAGTGATTGGTGACCAAGAGCACTCACAATAGTAATACTGACCACAAGCACTCACATTATGTGATTGTTGACCACGAGCACCACAATAAGTGAATACTGACCACAAAAGCCCACATATATGTGATTGGTGACCACAGAGAATCACGGTATGTAATACTGACCACAGAGCACTCACAATATTGGGTGCTGACCACAGAGCACTCAAATATATGTAGCGCTGACCACAGAGCAATTTTAAGTCTAGGGTTATGGAAACTCCCGACTTCAGAACCTTGCTTTACACATTGAACTGCATCGCCACTTTTTTTGACCCGTACTGATTTGTCTAAACCCCTGAAATTCCCCGATATCACTTTGAAAACAGTTATCCACCATCTTTGCACATCGGCGAATTTTCTCGTACACTTGTAATTCCCTCACAAGATCATTGATATATATTAAAACAACAAAGGGCCCAAGATGCTTTCTCTCTTTTGGGAAAACCACTTGTTACAGAACCCCAAATCGGATTTAAAACCCCCTTTATGCACACTCTCCCCGCTTTTTGTTGGAGCCATGACTCGATCCCTGAAGCAGTTCCCCCCAGTCCATGACGCCACCCTTCTTTAAATCCTTTGCGGTACTCTATCAAAAGCCTTACCAACATCTAAATAAACAATTCAAATTCCTTTTCGTGATCAAAACCTAAAACTTTTCTGAAAAGTTAATAAATTAGACAAGAACGGCCTCTCGTGAATCCATGCTGAGAATTATTAATCAGATTATGCTTATCCAGATGGCTTCTTATAATCTCAGCTATAATTGACTCTAGCAATTTGCCTACAATTGAGGTCAGTCTTATTGGGCGGAAATTTGACGGATAGGACTTGTCCCCTGCTTTAAAAATAGGAATTACATTAGCCATCTTCCACATATCAGACACTACACCTGTTTGAAGAGATAAATTAAGAATATTAGTTAATTGTTAACAGAGTTCCATTTTGCATTCCTTAAGAACCCTTGAAAAAGCTCATCAGGACCCGGCGATTTATTTTGTTTCAGTCGGTCTGTTTGTTTCATAACCATTTCACTAGTGACTGTCATGTTACATAATTTGTCTTCTTCAAGCCCACTATAAAAATTAATTACTGGGATAGTGTCTTCCTGTGTAAAAACCGAGAGAAAATAATTATTTAAAATCGAGCACATTTCATTCTCTTTGTCAGTAAGATGCCCATAGTTGTTTTTAAGGGGACCTATCTTATCTCTAACTTTTGTTTTACACCTGGAAAAAAACTTTTTGGGTTAGTTTTAGAATCCCTAGCAGCTTTAATTTCATACTCCCGTTTAGCTTTTCTTATCCCCTTTTTAACGTCCCTCTTAATGTCATTATATTGACTCTTAAGATGACCCTCACCTCTTTTGATACGCCTATAGATTCCTTTCTTTTTCCCTAAAAGATATTTGACCCTATTATTCATTCATTTTGGGTCATTTTTATTCGATCTAATTTCTTTATACGGGATAAATGTTCTTTGGGCAGCATGTATAGTGTTCAGAAAGCTGTCATATTGATAGCTCTCTTCGTTACCCCAATCAATAGATGATAAGTGTTCTCTAAGCCTATTGTAATATGCTAAGCGAAAATCTGGGATCATTACTGAATTATCCCTACTGTCATATTTCCATTCTATGCTAAAGGTAATTGATTTGTGATCGCTTGTGCTAAGTTCCTCTGTAACTTCTGAATTATTAACAAGGGTTTCCTTGTTTGCCAGAACCAAATCAAGCAGGTTATTACCCCTTGTAGGTTCTGTCACAAACTGCTTCAAAAAACAATCCTGAACTACTTCTAAGAAGTCGTTTGATTCTAAATTCCCAGTCAAGAATTTCCAATCAATCTGACTAAAGTTAAAGTCCCCTAGAATTACTACATTATCGTGCCTAGTGGCCTTAACAATTTCCTCCCATGGTCCCTATCTAAGTTTGGGGGACGGCATATCACTCTTAAAAACAATTTTTCATGCTCCTCTGAAAACTCTATCCAGACAGACTGTATATATTACTTCAGACTTAATATCCGTTTTTATGCAACAGTTCAAGTTATCTCGGACGTACAGTGTCACCCCACCTCCCTTACCGATACTTCTATCTAATTGGAACAATTTAAAACCCTGAATGTGACATTCCGCAGTTATGTCCCGACTTTTGGAATTAAACCATGTCTCAGTAATGGCAAATACATCAATGTTACTTGCACTAGCAACTAATCTCAACTCGTCCATCTTATTCCTAGAACTACGGCTATTAGCATAATATTTTTTAAAGACCCTCCTTTCTCTTTACCCATCCTGCTCATTTCTGTTTTTCCACTAAACCTATTACTGTCCTTATCACCTAGTGCTACTGCGTTTCCAATATCCACCTCATTCTGCCTATTACTAGTTTTCCTGGGACTTCACTGTTTTCCCGCCAAAACCCATACCACTAACTATTCCTAGTTTAAAGCTCTAACAGCTCCCTCCACTGCAGTTGCCAGTGCTCCCACCCCAGACCTAGATAAGTGAACCCCATCCCTGGCATACATGTCATTTCTGCCATAGAAGAGGTCCCAGCTGTCAGTGAATGTTTTCGCATTTTCCTTACAATATTTGTCTAGCCAGCAATTGACACCAATTGCCCAGGACAACCATTCATTTCCAACTCCTCTCCTTGTCAAAATACCACATATGACAGGGTTCCCACCCTTCTTCATAATTATCTCTATTGCTGACCTATGCCTGCTAATCAGGTTCTCACTCCTATGTCTGCCAACATCATTGCCTCCCACACTGAGGCAGATAATAGGATTACTCCCATTACCTTTCATGATGTCGTCCAGACGGCTAACAATATCCCCCATCCCAGCCCCAGGAAAACATACCCTCTGCCTCCTCTTCCTGTCCTCAAGTCAAAAGGCACTATCCATAAACTTAACCTGTCTCCAACTAAAACAATGTTCTTACCTTCACTTGTAGAATTCGTCGTGACGTTCTCGATGGTCTTCGCTGGAATTACAAGGGATGTCTTACTCACGTCTGCCAATGCTTCCTTGGTGTTCGTTGTGACGTTCGCAGTAGACAACCCACATTCGTCAGGTAGCACCGAAAATGGGTTGGAAATTTCCACAGTAGTCTTCTGGTTCTTTGCTGTTTTAGCCTTTCCAACAGTCTTCTTGATCCTCAGCTTGGTTCCATGTTGCCCAGCCACTGACCAGGTTCCACTCTTAACCTGAGGACTCACAACAGGAGGATTACCACGAATCTTCTTGTTCTCCTCCGTTAATCGCCGTATCTCCAGCTTAGCAACCCTAAGCTGCTGGTAGAGTTGCTCAAGAGAGGACATCTTGGTTCAGATTCACAGGGAGCACACAGACAAGTCTTCACAGAGCTAAGTACAGGTCACCACTGAGCTAAGTACAGGTCACCACAGCATCCTAAGTGCAGGTCAACTTCATATCATCCGCAAACAGGAACACTTCGGAGTCTATTCCTTCCGTCATGTCGTTCACAAATACCAGAAACAGCACCGGTCTATGACTGATCCCTGTGGCACCCCACTCGTTACAGACACCCACTCTGATACCTCGCCACGAACCATGACTCTGTTGTCTTCCTGACAGGTATTCCCTGATCCATTGTAGTGCCTTCCCTGTTATCCTTGCCTGGTCCTCCAGCTTTTGTACTAATCTCTTGTGTGGAACTGTGTCAAACGCCTTCTTACAGGCCAAGAAAATTCAGTCTACCCACCCCTCTCTCTCTCTCTCTCTCTCTCTCTCTTGTCTTACTGCCGTCACCCTGTCATAGAACTCCAGTAGGTTTGTGGCGCAGGATTTCCCATGCGTGCGTGTGTTTATGTGTGTGTGTGTGTTTGTGTGTGTGAGTGCTAACCTAATTGTACTCACTTAATTGTGGTTGTAGGGGTCGATTCATAGTTCCTGGTCCCTCCTCTTCACTGGTCGCCAATAGGCCCACTCGCTCCTCTTCTTAAAGCTGTGTATGGTACCTGCCTCCACTACCTCACTTTCCAAACTTTTCCACTTCCTGACAACTCTACGACTGATGAAGTACTTCCTAACATCCCTGTGACTCATCTGAGTTTCCATCTCTGGAACATCCTGTTTTGCCCACCTTGTCGACTCCTCCCAGTATTTTAATAGTCATAATCATGTCCTCTATGTCTCTCCTGCCCTCCAGTGTCGACAGTCCGAGTTCCCTTAACCTCTTCTCGTAGGATATGCCCCTTAGCTCCGGGACCAGTCTCTAGAAACCTTTGCACTTTGTCTAGTTTCCTGAAGTGCTTGACTAGACATGGGTTCCAAACTAGAGCTGCATAATCCAATATGGGCCTGACGTACACGGTGTACAGGGTCCGGAACGATTCCTTACTGAGATGCCGAAATACTAATCTTAGATTCGTTAGTCGTCCATATGCTGCTGCAGTTATTTGGTTGATGTACACCTCAGGAGATGTGTTCGGTATTATGCGCACTCCAAGATCCTTTTTCTTGAATGAGGTTTATATTCTTTGGACCCCTAGACTGCATTCTGTCTGTGGTCTTCTTTGCCCTTCCCCGATCTTTATGACTTTGCACTTGGTTGGGTTGAACTCCAGGAGCCAGTTGCTGGACGAGGCCTGCAGCCTGTCCAGATCATTTTGTAGTCTTCACTTGTCCTTCTCCGACTGAATTCTCCTCATTATCTTCACGTCCTCTGCAAACAGGGACACTTCTGAGTATTTCTTCCGTCATGTCGTTCACATACACCAGAAACAGCACTTGTCCTAAAACTGATCCCTGTGAAACCCCGCTTTTCTTAGACGCCCACTCTGACACCTCATTACATACCATGACTCGCTGATGCCTTCCCGATCCATTGCAGTGCCCTTCCCACTATACTTGCCTGGTTCTTCAGCTTTTGCACTAATCTCATGTGTGGAACTGTGTCAAAAGCCTTCTCACAGTCCACGAAAATGCAGTCTACCCAGCTCCCCTTCTCTCTTCCCTTACTGCTGTCACGTTGTCATAGAACTCTAGTAGGTTTGTGACTCAGGATTTCCTATCTCTGATTCTGTGCTAGTTGTCGTTTATAAGCTCATTCCTTTCCAGGTCGTCCACCACTCTTCTGATAATCTTCTCCATGACTTTGCATACTTTACATGCCAGTGACACTGGTCTGTAGTTTAATGCTACATGTCTGTCTCATTTTTTTTTAAATTTGGACTACATTTAATGAGTAGTCGCCCTGTCTCGATAGATGTATTGAAGATTGTTGTTAGTGGTACACAGAGCGGCTTTGTTCCCTCTCTCATGACCCATGGAGAGATGTCACCGAGCCCCATCGCTCTTTATATATCTAGTTCTCTTAGCACTCTCTTGTGAATGTGTGTGTGGGGGGGGGGCACTCGCATGTCAGCCTGAAAATAAAAAAGAAAACAGCATTTAATAAAGCTGTTAATTTTTTTTCTTTCTCAGTATATAATAAATTCATTGCAAGCTCATCTTGAGCCAAAACACAGGAGCCTAAAACACATAAATAATTTTCTATTTAGACAAACAAAAAAAGTTTACTTCAGTTTAAGCCATTTTTCAAAATACCCATTTAACGATTCTTATGGTAATGAAGTTAGGTCTTTTTACTAATGTTTTTTCTTCATTTGTGTTGGTAGGTTCACCAAGTGGTGATTCCTGCCGAGGAGATACAACGAAAGGCGCCTCTCACCTCCGTCGGTTACTTCGTCCACGCTGTTGGCCACATCCCCATAAGGCCCAGGGAATCTTCCACTGAAGAGCCTCCCACAGTGCTGGAATACGCTTGCAGCAGGCTGGCTAGGGCTTATACTCACGAATAACGACTTTACGCTTGCAGCAAGCCATCCCAGTAATCATTGCCACTTGAATCATACTGTGAAGGTCGTGTTTATTACCACTTGACCAGTCTCCATCCTTTACTACCATCATCTTACCAGACTGTGTTCTGATTAGAGTGTCCAGAATAAATGTGTGAAATTTCTGATTTAGGCGTTAATTATTTTGAGTCCAAATCAGCAGTCACTTTATCCAACATCATCGAGTCTACTTCCACACCAAGTTTTTTTTTTCTAATATTCATTATGAATAAATGCAACAAATTATGTTTTCAAAAATCTGTTTGCAAAAATATTTTTTTTTAGTTAATAATGTTTTTGGTTCCAGCTTAACACTTAGACACTATATCTAACCCACCTACAGTGAGACAATAAAAAAAATTGTAACTTGACAGATTAAGTATTCATGAAAAGATATCTTTAAGATGCTGTCTGAGAGTTGTTTTTCTCTTGTTTTTTCCTAAAACTTCTCGATTTTATTTCGCTCATAACTCGAGAACGCCTTCAAATTTTCAACACTTTTGTAAGGTAACCGGAACCAATTGTACTTTTTATCAGTTGTAATGTTGATGTTCAGTGTATCCAAAATTGTAGAATCCATTCCAGCATACTGGAATGCCTCGGAAACCCTCTGAGGTGTACTTTGAAACCCTTGAAACAGGTGCCAAAAAAAAAAAAAGAAAAAAGACGCCAGGGTGTAAAATTCACTTGTGAAGCTGCGGATTAGGCTATTTTATGTGTAAAATAGTGTATTTTTTTTTTTTGTTAATGCTTGAAGCATCTTAGGGCCAGGATAGTACCTAATATGTTTAGTTTCCATTAAGGTAAATATGATGATGCGATGGAATCCGCACCATAACTGGAGGATGACTTATCTGAATGGTTTCTACTTTCACTACTGATGTAATTATTATTTTTCATCCTTTTTTTTTTTTTTGCCTTTTTATCATTCCTTTTTCACAATTTCTGTTGTAATTATCTTCACACCAGCCCTAGATTAGTCAACCCCATCCCTGGCATACATGTCATTTCTGTCATAGAACAGGTCCCAGTTGTCTATAAATATATTTCTATGTTCTCACAGTGCTTGTCCAGTCAACAGTGTACACTGGTTGCCCTGGATAACCATTCATTTCCAACTCCTCTCCCTTGCAAAATGCCATATATTACAGGGTGCCTTCCCTTCTTTCCAATTACGTCTATCATTGACCATAATCTGTTAATCAGGTCCACCTACACCTTCCAATTTCGTTGCCTCCAGCACTGAGATAAATAACAGGAATGTTCCTAATACGACTCATGACACTGTCAAGACAGCTAACAATATACAGTAAAACCTCGATTGTTGAACGGACTAGTTGTCGAACAAATTGGTTTTCGAACCAATTTGTTCGATTTGGTTTTCATACGTGGTCTTGGTTGTCGACCAAGAACGCTTGGATCACGTGATCACCAGTCCATAGCATGGGTCTCAATCAGTGTAGCAACTAATGCATGTGCATGCAGTCTAAAGGGGACAAGACAATAGAGATCATCCAGACCATGGGAACGACAAGAGGGGAGCCGAAACCTCTTCAGAAAAGATTTTTTTACTGCCAGGAAGGAAAAAAGACTGGTAACAAATGACAGAAATCCTACACCAACTGAAAACAACAGATATTAATGCCAGCAAACAAAGCCCCTCTAAATTCCAACAATTTAACTACATTTATCTTTGCCATCAACAAACAAAATGCCTTACATCAAGAAACTGCTTATGGATGCAAATGTGAAGTACACAGACTTTGTGAAAGCCATCGAAAGTGCAACCACTTGGTAATAGTGCACAAAATGCGTGATAAAAGAATAACAGGAAAAGCTGGTAGATGGATCTATAACTTTCTGACAAACAAAACACAATGAGTAATAGTAAACAGAATAAAGTCTTAGGCGACTACAGTGGAAAGCTCTTTTCCACAAGGTACAGTACTCGCTCTCATCCTGTTCCTTATCCTCATATCAGACATAGAGATGTAAGCCATAGCTTCGTGTCTTCTTTTGCGGATGACACCCGAACTTCCATGACATCGTCCTCCATCGAAGACACTGAAAGACACCAAGCGGACATTAACCAAATCTTTAAATGGGCAGCAGAAAACAATATGAAGTTCAATGAGGACAAATTTCAACTACTCAGATATGGAAAACTTGAGGAAATGGAAACTTTATCAGGTTATAAAACAAATCTCAGAAAGAACTTAAAGCATTATTGAAAGTGAAAAAAAATACTTCTCTTATGCCAAACCTAAGACGAAAACAACTTCCAGTATTGGACCCCTGCTTAGACGACATTGGACCTACACAGATGACAGCAAAGAAGTGAGATACTGAAGTCCCAATACGATTCAGGGATTTAGCGAGCCGTTAAACAGACTAAGGAATGACAAACTAAATAAGTTTTATGACGACAGATTCCCGAAATTTCGTCATTTCAAGAATCTCTGACATTATCTTAACACCATAAGACTTAAAAAGGGCAATTAATGACAAGCCCATGCACTCTGCCCCCGACCCGGACTCGTGGAACTGTGTTCATCAACAACTGCAAGAAGTCCCTGTCAGGGGCCTTCATCATTCTATGGAGAGGGAGCATGCACACTGGAGTCGTCCCACAGTCACTAAAAAATACAGACATAGTCCCACTCCACAAAGGTGGGAGTAAGGCAATTGCAAAGAACTACAGACCGATAGCGCTAACATACCACATCATAAAAATCTTTGAAAGGATTCTAAGAAGCAAGATCTACAACCACTTAACTACCCAGCAATTACACAACCCAGGACACCACGGGTTTAGAGCAGGTCGCTCCTGATTGTTCCAGCTACTGGACCACTATGGCAAGAACCTGGATGCATTGGAGGATAAACAAAGTGTAGATGTAGTATAAACAGACTTTGCGAAAACCTTCGACAAATGCGACCGCGGTGTAATAGCGCACAAAATGTGTGATAAAGGAATAGCAGGAAAAGTTGGTAGATGGATTTATAACTTCCTAATAAATAGAACACAAAGAGTAATAATAAACAGAGTATAGCCTGAGGTGGCTACAGTTTCAAGCTCTGTACCACAAGGTACAACACTCGCTCCCATCCTGTTCCTCATCATCATATCTGACATAGACATATCTTCCTTTGCGGATGACACCCGAATTACCATGACATTGTCCTCCATCGAACACATTTCCAGACTCCAAACAGACATCAACCAAATCTTTAAATGGGCATCAGAAAGCAATATGAAGTTCAGTGAAATTTCAGCTACTCAGATATGAAAAACTTGAGGAAATTAAAACTTTATTGGGTATTCAACAAATTCTAACCACTCAGTTGAGCAAAAAACTAATGTGAAGGACCTGGGAGTGATAACGTCAGAGGGTAGCACCTTAAAAGACCACAACAATATATCTACCTCATCTGCTAGAAAAATAATAAGATGGATAATGAGAACCTTCAAAACTAGGGACACCAAGCCCATGATGATTCTCTTCAAACCGCCTGTTCTCTCTAGGCTCGAATACTGCTGAAGACTGACTGCCCCCTTCAAGGCAGGCGATATTGCTGACCTGGAGAATTTACAGAGAACTTTAACGGCACACATACGTACGATAAAGCACCTAAATTACTGGGAACGGTTGAAGTCCCTTGATTTGTATTCCCTGGAATGCAAGAAAGAAGGAAACATGATAATATGCACTTGGAAATTCCTAGAGGGATTGGTACAAAACCTGCACACGAAAATCACTCTCTATGAAAGCAAAAGACTCGGCAGGAGATGCAACATTTTCCCAATGAAAAGCAGGGGTACCACGAGTACGCTAAGAGACAGCACAATAAATGAGGGATATTACCAATAGACCTCTGGCTGTCTTCAAGAAGGCGCTGGACAGGCACCTAAAGCCAGTACTTGACCAGCCAGGCTGTGGTTCGTACGTCAGTTTGCTTGTGGCCTTGTTGGTCAGACCCTGATCCACCACGAGGCCTGGTCTCAGACCGGATCGCGGGGGCGTTGACTTCCGCGGCCCTCTCCAGGTCTCCTGCCCGCGTTTCCCTGTCATTCGTCCATTACCCTGGACGGGTTTCCTTGTCATTTTCCATGGCCATGGAAAGGTTTGCCTGTCATTTTACATTGCCCTAAATATTTTCCTATTTAATTTTCCATCGTCCTGGACGGGTTTCCATGTCATATTCCATCGCCCTGGACGGGTTTCACTGTCATTCTGAATAGCCTTGGAAGGTTTTTCCCTATCATTTGCTCTTGTCTTGGGCTGGTTTCTCTCTCACATTCCATCATCCTGGACGAGTTTCCCCATCATATTCCATCGCCCTTGACGGTTTTCCCTGACATATTCCATCGTCCTGGACGGGTTTCCATGTCATATTCCATCGCCCTGGACGGGTTTCACTGTCATTCTGAATAGCCTTGGAAGGTTTTTCCCTATCATTTGCTCTTGTCTTGGGCTGGTTTCTCTCTCACATTCCATCATCCTGGACGAGTTTCCCCATCATATTCCATCGCCCTTGACGGTTTTCCCTGACATATTCCATCGCTCTTTACGGATTTCCCTGTCATATTACATCGTCTTGGACTTTTTTTTCTTTCATTTTACATTGCCCTGGACAGGTTTCACCGTCATATTACATCACCCAGGAGGGGTTTCCCTGTCATTTTCCATCAATCTGGACTGGTTTCCTTGTCATCATCATCGTCCTGGGCAGGTTTCCCCGTCATGTTACTTCACCCAGGACTGATTTACCTGTCATATACCATCTCCTTGGATGATTTTCTCTGTCATTTTTCATCTTCCTGCACTGGTTTCTCCGCTATATTCCATCTCCCTGAACGAATTTCCTTGTCAAATTTAATCTCCCTGGAAGGGTTTGTAGATGAATGGTTCAGAGAACCGACATGTTGATGAATTAGACACAAGTGCAACTCTTGGGTATCTTTATTGAGGAAACGTTTCGCCACACAGTGGCTTCATCAGTCCATACAAAGGAGAATCTTGAAGAACAGGAGGAGAATGAGGTAATCAGTCCCTCAACCTTGAGTCGTTGTGGTCAGTCCATCAATCTTAAATAGAATACGGCATATGTGCGGAGAAGCAGCTTATATACCGTAGGCAGGAGAGGTGCAGCAGTCGTAGGTGGTGTCACATTTGTTCAATGTTTTTCCTTTCATTTTTCTTCACTCTGGATGGGTTTCCATGTCATTTTCCAGCGCTCTGGACATGTTTCTATTATTTTCCATCGCCGTGTGTAATATTCCATCTCCCTGGACAGGTTTCTCTATGACCGCGGGTTCAATCCCGGCCGGGGGTATGGTTTATATTCCATCTCACTGGAAGAGTTTCCCTTTCACTTTCCATCGCCCTGGACGGGTTTCCTTGTCATTTTCCATCTCTGTTGAAGGGTTTCCCCGTCATATTCGATCGTTCCTTACGTGTTTCTTTGTTATATTCCACAGGCATGGAAGGGTTTTCCTGTCACTTTCTATTGCCCTGAACAGGTTTCCTTGTCATATTCCATCGCTCTAGAAGGTTATTTCTATCATTTTCCATAGCTCTGGAAGGGTTTTCCTGTCATCTTTTATCGTCCTGGATGGGCTTCCTTGTCATATTCAATCACCCAGGACGGGTTTCCCTCTCATATTCCATCGCCCCTGTCGGGTTTATTGTCATTTTCAATCGTCCTGGACGGGTTTCCCTGTCACATTCCTCCCCCATGGAAAGGTTTCCCTCTCATTTTCCATCGCCCTGGACTGGATTCCCCGTCCAGGGCGATGGAGTGATGCTCACTTTCATTATTTACATCACTTCTAATATTATTCCTAATGTTAGACTAATATATACCAAAGGTATTTTCTATATTTTCTTTCATGGTTTTTTGGGTAATTTATGAACTATATTAAATAGGAATAATTTTATGCACAATGCATAAGAATTTTACATGAATTGTGCACCTCATATTGTGCACCTCATATCCATCCTGTGGATGGTAGTGGCTAGTTTATTGTGTATCTCATATCCATCCTGTGGATGGTAGTGGCTAGTTTATTGTGCATCTCATATCCATCCTGTGGATGGTAGTGGCTAGTTTATTGTGTATCTCATATCCATCCTGTGGATGGTAGTGGCTAGTTTATTGTGCATCTCATATCCATCCTATGGATGGTAGTGGCTAGTTTATTGTGTATCTCATATCCATCTTGTGGATGGTAGTGGCTAGTTTATTGTGTATCTCATATCCATCCTGTGGATGGTAGTGGCTAGTTTATTGTGTATCTCATATCCATCTTGTGGATGGTAGTGGCTAGTTTATTGTGCACCTCATATCCATCCTGTGAATGGTAGTGGCTAGTTTATTGTGTATCTCATATCCATCCTGTGGATGGTAGTGGCTAGTTTATTGTGTATCTCATATCCATCTAGTGGATGGTAGTGGCTAGTTTATTGTGTATCTCATATCCGCCCTGTGGATGGTAGTGGCTAGTTTATTGTGTATCTCATATCCATCCTGTGGATGGTAGTGGCTAGTTTATTGTGTACCTCATATCCATCCTGTGGATGGTAGTGGCTAGTTTATTGTGCACTTCATATCTACCCTGTGGATGGTAGTGGCTAGTTTATTGTGCACCTCATATCCATCCTGTGGATGGTAGTGGCTAGTTTAATGTGTATCTCATATCCATATGCGCTACCATCCTGTGGATGGTAGCGCATATGGATACACAATAGACCTAGGAAATAGGCTCAAAAAGGGTTAACAGGGGTTTCACTGAGAAAACACCAAACATACAGAAAATTAAAATGATTGAGCAGCATCACGCGAAAAGTTAAATTTCAATAAAATTACACGTTCAATTAACGTGTAATTTTATTGTGCAACGTTTCGCTCTGCAGAGTTTTGTAAGTTTGTTACAAACAATATAGTGATACAGAGTCAACATATATTAAAAATTATTAGTACTGAAGAACCCTAACTGGCCCATGATAAACATTGTAGTAGTAGCAGTATTAGTAGTGGGTGTGTGTGTGTGTGTGTGTGTGTGTGTGTGTGTGTGTGTGTGTGTGTGTGTGTGTGTGTGAGTGTGTGTGTGTGTGTGTGTGTTACTCATCTATTTGTACTCACCTATTTGTGGTTGCAGGGGTCGAGTTACAGCTCCTGGTCCGTCTCTTCACTAGTCGTTACTGGGTCCATTCCCTTCCTGCTCCAATGAGCTTTATCGTATCTCTTCTTCCTCTTCTGCCTCACTACGTCACTCTCCAGATTGTTTCAATTCCTGACAACTCTGTGGCTGAAAAAAATATTTCTTAACATCCCTGTGGCTCATTTGAGTCTTTAGCTGGAACATCCTGCCTCTGTTCACCTTGTCGATTCCATAGAGGATTTTATTTGTCGATATAATGTCCCTCCCCCTCCCTGTCCCTCCTGTCCTCCAGTGTCGTCACGTCGATTTCCTTGACCTCTCCTCGTAGGACATACAGCTTAACTCCGGGGATTTGTCTCGTTGCAACCTTTGCACTTTCTCTTATTTCCTGACGAGTTTGGTCAAGTACAGGTTCTATACTTGTACTGCATACCCCAATATGGGCCTGTTGTCCCACGGTTACACGCTCCTGAACGACTCTTACTGAGATGTCGGAATGCTGTTCTTGGGTTTGTTAGTCGCCCGTATGCCTCAGCAGTTATTGATTGATGTGCGCCTTAGGAGATGTGTTCGGTGTTATACTCCCCCTGTGTGTGGTTGTGTTTTGTGTGTGTGTGTGTGTGTGTATGTGTGTGTGTGTTGTGTGTGTGTGTGTGTGTGTGTGTGTGTGTATGTGTGTTTGTGTGTGTGTGTGTGTGTGTGTGTACTCACCTAGTTGAGGTTGCGGGGGTCGAGTCCGTATGTGTGTATATGTGTGTGTGTGTGTGTGTGTGTGTGTGTGTGTGTGTGTGTGTGTGTTTTGTGTGTGTGTGTATGTATGTATGTGTGTGTGTGTGTGTGTATGTATGTGTGCGTGTGTGTGTGTGTGTGTGTGTGTGTGTGTGTGTGTGTGTGTGTGTGTGTGTTGTTTGTTGTGTGTGTGTGTGTATGTATGTGTGCGTGTATGTGTGTTTTGTGTGTATGTGTGTGTGTGTGTGTGTGTGTGTGTGTGTGTTGTGTGTGTGTGTGTGTGTGTGTGGTTGTGTGGTGTGTGGGGTGTTTTATGTGTGGGGTGTTGTGTGTGTGGTGTGTTGTGTGTGTGTGTTGTGTATGTGTGTGTGTGTATGTGGGGTGTGTTGTGCGCTCTGTGGTCACCAATCACATATATGTGAGAGCTGTGTGGTCAGCATTCACATATATGTGTGAGTGCTCTGTGGTCACCAATCACATATATGTGAGTGCTCTGTGGTCAGTATTCACATATATGTGAGTGATCTGTGGTCACCAATCACATATATGTGAGTGCTCTGTGGTCAGTATTCACATATATGTGAGTGCTCTGTGGTCACCAATCACATATATGTGAGTGCTCTGTGGTCAGTATTCACATATATGTGTGAGTGCTCTGTGGTCATCAATCACATTTTAATGTGAGTGCTCTGTGGTCAGTATTCAAATATGTAAAGTGCTCTGTGGTCACGAATCACATATTGTGAGTGCTCTGTGGTCAGTATTCACATAAAATATGAGTGCTCTTTTGGTCACCAATCACATAGGGTGTGGTGCTCTGTGGTCAGTATTCACATACATGTGAGTGCTCTGTGGTCACCAATCACATATATGTGAGTGCTCTGTGGTCAGTATTCACATATATGTGAGTGCTCTGTGGTCACCAATCACATATATGTGAGTGCTCTGTGGTCAGTATTCACATACATGTGAGTGTTCTGTGGTCACCAATCACATATATGTGAGTGCTCTGTGGTCAGTATTCACATACATGTGAGTGTTCTGTGGTCAGCAATCACATATATGTGAGTGCTCTGTGGTCAGTATTCACATATATGTGAGTGCTCTGTGGTCAGTATTCACATACATGTGAGTGTTCTGTGGTCACCAATCACATATATGTGAGTGCTCTGTGGTCAGTATTCACATATATGTGAGTGCTCTGTGGTCACCAACCCAAATTTTGTGAGTGCTCTGTGGTCAGATTCACATACATGTGAGTGTTCTGTGGTCACCAATCACTTTATATGTGAGTGTCTGTGGTCAGTATTCACATATATGTGAGTGTTCTGTGGTCACCAATCACATATATGTGAGTGCTCTGTGGTCAGTATTCACATATATGTGAGTGTTCTGTGGTCACCAATCACATATATGTGAGTGCTCTGTGGTCAGTGTTCACATACATGTGAGTGCTCTGTGGTCACCAATCACATATATGTGAGTGCTCTGTGGTCAGTATTCATATATATGTGAGTGCTCTGTGGTCACCAATCACATATGTGAGTTCTCTGTGGTCAGTATTCACATATATGTGAGTGCTCTGTGGTCAACAATCACATATATGTGAGTTCTCTGTGGTCAGTATTCACATATATTGTGAGTGCTCTGTGGTCACCAATCACATATATGTGAGTTCTCTGTGGTCAGTATTCACATATATGTGTGAGTGCTCTGTGGTCACCAATAACATATATGTGAGTTCTCTGTGGTCAGTATTCACATATATGTGTGAGTGCTCTGTGGTCACCAATCACATATATGTGAGTTCTCTGTGGTCAGTATTCACATATATGTAATAATGAAAAAAAAACAGAGGATGCATTTATGTTTATCTATGTCACAGAAAGAGAAGTTGTTGGAAAAACTGTAGAGTGTCGTAAGTGTGAAACATCTGACTCAGCAGTGTTGCAGCAACCACTATCTACTAACTGACTCAGCAGTGTTGCAGCAACCACTATCTACTACCTGACTCAGCAGTGTTGCAGCAACCACTATATAACACCTGACTCAGCAGTGTTGCAGCAACCACTGTCTACTACCTGACTCAGCAGTGTTGCGGCAACCACTATATAACACCTGACTCAGCAGTGTTGCAGCAAACTATCTAACCTGACTCAGCAGTGTTGCAGCAAACCCTGTCTACTACCTGACTCGCAGTGTTGCGCAACCACTGTCTACTACCTGACTCAGCAGTGTTGCAGCAACCACTATCTACTACCTGACTCAGCAGTGTTGGAGCAACCACTGTCTACTACCTGACTCAGCAGTGTTGCAGCAACCACTATCTACTACCTGACTCAGCAGTGTTGCAGCAACCACTGTCTACTACCTGACTCAGCAGTGTTGCAGCAACCACTGTCTACTACCTGACTCAACAGTGTTGCAGCAACCACTGTCTACTACCTGACTCAACAGTGTTGCAGCAACCACTGTCTACTACCTGACTCAGCAGTGTTGCGGCAACCACTATATAACACCTGACTCAACAGTGTTGCAGCAACCACTATATAACACCTGACTCAGCAGTGTTGCAGCAACCACTATCTACTACCTGACTCAGCAGTGTTGCAGCAACCACTATATCCCACCTGACTCAGCAGTGTTGCAGCACCACATATAAAACACTGACTCAGCAGTGTTGCAGCAACCACTGTCTACTACCTGACTCAGCAGTGTTGCAGCAACCACTATCTACTACCTGACTCAGCAGTGTTGCAGCAACCACTATATAACACCTGACTCAGCAGTGTTGCAGCAACCGCTATATAACACCTGACTCAGCAGTGTTGCAGCAACCACTATCTACTACCTGACTCAGCAGTGTTGCAGCAACCACTGTCTATTACCTGACTCAGCAGTGTTGCAGCAACCACTATCTACTACCTGACTCAGCAGTGTTGGAGCAACCACTGTCTACTACCTGACTCAGCAGTGTTGCAGCAACCACTATCTACTACCTGACTCAGCAGTGTTGCAGCAACCACTGTCTACTACCTGACTCAGCAGTGTTGCAGCAACCACTGTCTACTACCTGACTCAACAGTGTTGCAGCAACCACTGTCCAAACCTGACTAAAACAGTGTTGCAGCAACCACTGTCTACTACCTGACTCAGCAGTGTTGCGCCAACCACTAATAACACCTGACTCAACAGTGTTGCAGCAACCACTATAAAAAACCCTGACTCAGCAGTGTTGCAGCAACCATATCTACTACCTGACTCAGCAGTGTTGCAGCAACCACTATTTCCCAAACCTGAATCAGCAGTGTTGCAGCAACCACTATATAACACCTGACTCAGCAGTGTTGCAGCAACCACTGTCTACTACCTGACTCAACAGTGTTGCAGCAACCACTGTCTACTACCTGACTAGCAGTGTCGGGGCAACCACTATATAACACCTGACTCAACAGTGTTGCAGCAACCACTATATAACATCTGACTCAGCAGTGTTGCAGCAACCACTATCTACTACCTGACTCAGCAGTGTTGCAGCAACCACTATATACCACCTGACTCAGCAGTGTTGCAGCAACCACTATATAACACCTGACTCAGCAGTGTTGCAGCAACCACTGTCTACTACCTGACTCAGCAGTGTTGCGGCAACCACTATATAACACCTGATCAACAGTGTTGCAGAACCACTATTACCACCTGACTCAGCAGTGTTTGCAGCAACCACTATATAACACCTGACTCAGCAGTGTTGCAGCAACCACTATATAACACCTGACTCAGCAGTGTTGCAGCAACCGCTATATAACACCTGACTCAGCAGTGTTGCGCAACCACATCTACTACCGGGACCAGCAGTGTTGCAGCAACCACTGTCTACTACCTAAATCAGCGTGTTGCAGCAACCACTATCTACTACCTGACTCAGCAGTGTTGGAGCAACCACTGTCTACTACCTGACTCAGCAGTGTTGCAGCAACCACTATCTACTACCTGACTCAGCAGTGTTGCAGCAACCACTGTCTACTACCTGACTCAGCAGTGTTGCAGCAACCACTGTCTACTACCTGACTCAACAGTGTTGCAGCAACCACTGTACTCCCTGACTCACAGTGTTGCCAGCAACCACTGTCTACACCTGCTCAGCAGTGTTGCGGCAACCACTATAAAACACCTGACTCAACAGTGTTGCAGCAACCATATATAACACCTGACTCAGCAGTGTTGCAGCAACCCTATCTACTACCTGACTCAGCAGTGTTGCAGCAACCACTATTTTACCACCTTATCAGCAGTGTTGCAGCAACCACTATATAACACCTGACTCAGCGTTTTTGCAGCAATCCCACTGTCTACTACCTGACTCAGCAGTGTTTGCAGCAACCACTATCTACTACCTGACTCAGAGTGTTGCAGCAACCATATAAAATCCCCTGACCAGCAGTTTTGCGCAACCACTGTCTACTACCTGACTAGCAGTGTTGCAGCAACCACTATTTTACTTCCTGATCAGCAGTGTTGGAGCAACCACTGTCTACTACCTGACTCGCAGTGTTGCAGCAACCACTATTACTCCCTGACTCAGCAGTGTTTCAGAAACCCACTTTTAACTACCTGACTCAGCAGTGTTGCAGCAACCACTGTCTACTACCTGACTCAACAGTGTTGCAGCAACCACTGTCTACTACCTGACTCAACAGTGTTGCAGCAACCACTGTCTACTACTTGACTCAGCAGTGTTGCGCCAAACCACTATATAACACTGACTCAACAGTGTTGCAGCAACCACTATATAACACCTGATCAGCAGTGTTGCAGCAACCGCATCTATAACCTGATCAGCAGTGTTGCAGCAACACTATATACCACCTGACTCAGCAGTTTTGCAGCAACCACTATATAAAAACCTGACTCAGCAGTGTTGCACCCAAACCACTGTCTACTACCTGACTCAGCAGTGTTGCAGCAACCACTGTCTACTACCTGACTCAACAGTGTTGCAGCAACCACTGTCTACTACCTGACTCAGCAGTGTCGCGGCAACCACTATATAACACCTGACTCAACAGTGTTGCAGCAACCACTATATAACACCTGACTCAGCAGTGTTGCAGCAACCACTATCTACTACCTGACTCAGCAGTGTTGCAGCAACCACTATATACCACCTGACTCAGCAGTGTTGCAGCAACCACTATATAACACCTGACTCAGCAGTGTTGCAGCAAGCACTATCTACTACCTGACTCAGCAGTGTTGCGGCAACCACTATATAACACCTGACTCAACAGTGTTGCAGCAACCACTATATACCACCTGACTCAGCAGTGTTGCAGCAACCACTATATAACACCTGACTCAGCAGTGTTGCAGCAACCACTATATAACACCTGACTCAGCAGTGTTGCAGCAACCACTGTCTACTACCTGACTCAACAGTGTTGCAGCAACCACTGTCTACTACCTGACTCAACAGTGTTGCAGCAACCACTGTCTACTACCTGACTCAGCAGTGTTGCGCCAACCACTATATAACACCTGACTCAACAGTGTTGCAGCAACCACTATATAACACCTGACTCAGCAGTGTTGCAGCAACCACTATCTACTACCTGACTCAGCAGTGTTGCAGCAACCACTATATACCACCTGACTCAGCAGTGTTGCAGCAACCACTATATAACACCTGACTCAGCAGTGTTGCAGCAACCACTGTCTACTACCTGACTCAGCAGTGTTGCAGCAACCACTGTCTACTACCTGACTCAACAGTGTTGCAGCAACCACTGTCTACTACCTGACTCAGCAGTGTCGCGGCAACCACTATATAACACCTGACTCAACAGTGTTGCAGCAACCACTATATAACACCTGACTCAGCAGTGTTGCAGCAACCACTATCTACTACCTGACTCAGCAGTGTTGCAGCAACCACTATATACCACCTGACTCAGCAGTGTTGCAGCAACACTTATAACACCTGACTCAGCAGTGTTGCAGCAAGCACTATCTACTACCTGACTCAGCAGTGTTGCGGCAACCACTATATAACACCTGACTCAACAGTGTTGCAGCAACCACTATATACCACCTGACTCAGCAGTGTTGCAGCAACCACTATATAACACCTTGACTCAGCAGTGTTCCCAGCAACCACTATATAACACCTGACTCAGCGTTTTTGCGCAACCGCTATATAACACCTGACTCAGCAGTGTTGCAGCAACCACTATCTACTACCTGACTCAGCAGTGTTGCAGCAACCACTGTCTACTACCTGACTCAGCAGTGTTGCAGCAACCACTGTCTACTACCTGACTCAGCAGTGTTGCAGCAACAACTGTCTCTACCTGACTCAGCAGGTGCAGCAACCACTGTCTACTCCCTGACTCAGCAGTGTTGCGCAACCACTATTACTTCTGACTCAGCAGTGTTGCAGCAACCACTATCTACTACCTGACTCAGCAGTGTTGCAGCAACCACTGTCTACTACCTGACTCAGCAGTGTTGCGGCAACCACTATATAACACCTGACTCAACAGTGTTGCAGCAACCACTATATAACACCTGACTCAGCAGTGTTGCAGCAACCACTATCTACTACCTGACTCAGCAGTGTTGCGGCAACCACTATCTACTACCTGACCCCGCAGTGTTCCCAGAAACCACTATCTATTTACCTGACTCAGCAGTGTTGCGGCAACCACTATATAACACCTGACTCAACAGTGTTGTAGCAACCACTATATAACACCTGACTCAGCAGTGTTGCAGCCACCACTATATAACACCTGACTCAGCAGTGTTGCAGCAACCACTATCTACTACCTGACTCAGCAGTGTTGCGGCAACCACTATCTACTACCTGACTCAACAGTGTTGCAGCAACCACTATCTACTACCTGACTCAGCAGTGTTGCGGCAACCACTATATAACACCTGACTCAACAGTGTTGTAGCAACCACTATCTACTACCTGACTCAGCAGTGTTGCGGCAACCACTATCTACTACCTGACTCAGCAGTGTTGCAGCAACCACTATCTACTACCTGACTCAGCAGTGTTGCGGCAACCACTATATAACACCTGACTCAACAGTGTTGTAGCAACCACTATATAACACCTGACTCAGCAGTGTTGCAGCCACCAAATATAAACCCCTGACTCAGCAGTGTTGCAGCAACCACTATCACTCCCTGACTCAGCAGTGTTGCGGAAACCCACTATACAACACCTGACTCAACAGTTTTTGTGCAACCACTATCTACTACCTGACTCAGCAGTGTTGCGGCAACCACTATATAACACCTGACTCAACAGTGTTGTAGCAACCACTATATAACACCTGACTCAGCATGTTGCAGAAACCCCACTATCTACTAACTGACCTCAGCAGTGTTGCAGAAACCACTGGTCTTTACCTGACTCAGCAGTGTTGCAGCAACCACTATCTACTAACCTGACTCAGCGTGTTGGAGAAAACCACTGTCTACTACCTGACTCAGCAGTGTTGCAGCAACCACTATCTACTACCTGACTCAGCAGTGTTGCAGCAACCACTGTCTACTACCTGACTCAGCAGTGTTGCAGCAACCACGGGTCTACTACCTGACTCAACGTGTTGCAGCAACCATGTCTACTACCTGACTCAACAGTGTTGCAGCAACCCACTGTCTACTACCTGACTCAGCAGTGTTGCGCCAACCATATATAACACCTGACTCAACAGTGTTGCAGCAACCACTATATAACACCTGACTCAGCAGTGTTGCAGCAACCACTATCTACTACCTGACTCAGCAGTGTTGCAGCAACCACTATATACCACCTGACTCAGCAGTGTTGCAGCAACCACTATATAACACCTGACTCAGCAGTGTTGCAGCAACCACTGTCTACTACCTGACTCAACAGTGTTGCAGCAACCACTGTCTACTACCTGACTCAGCAGTGTCGCGGCAACCACTATATAACACCTGACTCAACAGTGTTGCAGCAACCACTATATAAACCCCCTGATCAGCAGTGTTGCAGCAACCACAAATTACTACCTGACCTCAGCAGTGTTGCAGCAACCACTATATACCACCTGATAAAGCAGTGTTGAGCAACCACTATATAACACCTGACTCAGCAGTGTTGCAGCAACCACTGTCTACTACCTGACTCAGCAGTGTTGCGGCAACCACTATATAACACCTGACTCAACAGTGTTGCAGCAACCACTATATACCACCTGACTCAGCAGTGTTGCAGCAACCACTATATAACACCTGACTCAGCAGTGTTGCAGCAACCACTATATAACACCTGACTCAGCAGTGTTGCAGCAACCGCTATATAACACCTGACTCAGCAGTGTTGCAGCAACCACTATCTACTACCTGACTCAGCAGTGTTGCAGCAACCACTGTCTACTACCTGACTCAGCAGTGTTGCAGCAACCACTATCTACTACCTGACTCAGCAGTGTTGGAGCAACCACTGTCTACTACCTGACTCAGCAGTGTTGCAGCAACCACTATCTACTACCTGACTCAGCAGTGTTGCAGCAACCACTGTCTACTACCTGACTCAGCAGTGTTGCAGCAACCACTGTCTACTACCTGACTCAACAGTGTTGCAGCAACCACTGTCTACTACCTGACTCAACAGTGTTGCAGCAACCACTGTCTACTACCTGACTCAGCAGTGTTGCGGCAACCACTATATAACACCTGACTCAACAGTTTTTGCAGCAACCACTATATAACACCTGACTCAGCAGTGTTGCAGCAACCACTATCTACTACCTGACTCAGCAGTGTTGCAGCAACCACTATATACCACCTGACTCAGCAGTGTTGCAGCAACCATATATAACACTGACTCAGCAGGGGTTGCAGAAACCCACTGTCTACTACCTGACTCAGCAGTGTTGCAGCCAACTATACTACCTGACTCAGCAGTGTTGCAGCAACCAACTATATAACACCTGACTCAGCAGTGTTGCAGCAACCACTGTCTACTACCTGACTCAGCAGTGTTGCAGCAACCACTATCTACTTCCTGACTCAGCAGTGTTGGAGCAACCACTGTCTACTACCTGACTCAGCAGTGTTGCAGCAACCACTATCTACTACCTGACTCAGCAGTGTTTCAGCAACCACTGTCTACTACCTGACTCAGCAGTGTTGCAGCAACCACTGTCTACTACCTGACTCAACAGTGTTGCAGCAACCACTGTCTACTACCTGATTCAACAGTGTTGCAGCAACCACTGTCTACTACCTGACTCAGCAGTGTTGCGCCAACCACTATATAACACCTGACTCAACAGTGTTGCAGCAACCACTATATAACACCTGACTCAGCAGTGTTGCAGCAACCGCTATCTACTACCTGACTCAGCAGTGTTGCAGCAACCACTATATACCACCTGACTCAGCAGTGTTGCAGCAACCACTATATAACACCTGACTCAGCAGTGTTGCAGCAACCACTGTCTACTACCTGACTCAGCAGTGTTGCAGCAACCACTGTCTACTACCTGACTCAACAGTTTTTGCAGAAACCACTTTTCTAAAACCTGACTCAGCATTTGTCGCGGAAACCACTAAATAACACCTGACTCAACAGTGTTGCAGCAACCACTATATAACACCTGACTCAGCAGTGTTGCAGCAACCACTATCTACTACCTGACTCAGCAGTGTTGCGGCAACCACTATATACCACCTAAATCAGCAGTGTTGCAGCAACCAATATAAAACCCTTTGCTCAGCAGTGTTCCCAGCAAGCACTATTACTACCTGACTCAGCAGTGTTGCGGCAACCACTATATAACACCTGACTCAACATTTGTTGCGCAACCACTATATACCACCTGATCAGCAGTGTTTGCAGCAACCACTATATAACACCTGACTCAGCAGTGTTGCAGCAACCACTATATAACACCTGACTCAGCAGTGTTGCAGCAACCACTGTCTACTACCTGACTCAACAGTGTTGCAGCAACCACTGTCTACTACCTGACTCAACAGTGTTGCAGCAACCACTGTCTACTACCTGACTCAGCAGTGTTGCGCCAACCACTATATAACACCTGACTCAACAGTGTTGCAGCAACCAAATATATAACACCTGACTCAGCAGTGTTGCAGCAACCACTATCTACTACCTGATCCAGTGTTGCAGCAACCACTATATACCACCTGACTCAGCAGTGTTGCAGCAACCACTATATAACACCTGACTCAGCAGTGTTGCAGCAACCACTGTCTACTACCTGACTCAGCAGTGTTGCAGCAACCACTGTCTACTACCTGACTCAACAGTGTTGCAGCAACCACTGTCTACTACCTGACTCAGCAGTGTCGCGGCAACCACTATATAACACCTGACTCAACAGTGTTGCAGCAACCACTATATAACACCTGACTCAGCAGTGTTGCAGCAACCACTATCTACTACCTGACTCAGCAGTGTTGCAGCAACCACTATATACCACCTGACTCAGCAGTGTTGCAGCAACCACTATATAACACCTGACTCAGAAAGTGTTGCAGCAAGCACTATCTATACCTGACTCAGCAGTGTTGCGGCAACCACTATATAACACCTGACTCAACAGTGTTGCAGCAACCACTATATACCACCTGACTCAGCAGTGTTGCAGCAACCACTATATAACACCTGACTCAGCAGTGTTGCAGCAACCACTATATAACACCTGACTCAGCAGTGTTGCAGCAACCGCTATATAACACCTGACTCAGCAGTGTTGCAGCAACCACTATCTACTACCTGACTCTGCAGTGTTGCAGCAAACCACTGTTTTTACCTGACTCAGCAGTGTTGCAGCAACCACTGTCTACTACCTGACTCAGCAGTGTTGCAGCAACAACTGTCTACTACCTGACTCAGCAGTGTTGCAGCAACCACTGTCTACTACCTGACTCAGCAGTGTTGCAGCAACCACTATCTACTACCTGACTCAGCAGTGTTGCAGCAAACACTATCTAACTATCTGACCTCAGCATGTTGCAGCAACCACTGTCTACTACCTGACTCAGCAGTGTTGCAGCAACCACTATCTACTACCTGACTCAGCAGTGTTGCGGCAACCACTGTCTACTACCTGACTCAGCAGTGTTGCGGCAACCACTATATAACACCTGACTCAACATTTGTTGCAGCAACCACTATATACACTGACTCAGCCGTGTTGCAGAAACCACTATTACTACCTGACTCAGCAGTTTTGCGGCAACCACTATCTACTACCTGACTCAGCAGTGTTGCAGCAACCACTATCTACTACCTGACTCAGCAGTGTTGCGGCAACCACTATATAACACCTGACTCAACAGTGTTGTAGCAACCACTATATAACACCTGACTCAGCAGTGTTGCAGCCACCACTATATAACACCTGACTCAGCAGTGTTGCAGCAACCACTATCTACTACCTGACTCAGCAGTGTTGCGGCAACCACTATCTACTACCTGACTCAGCAGTGTTGCAGCAACCACTATCTACTACCTGACTCAGCAGTGTTGCGGCAACCACTATATAACACCTGACTCAACAGTGTTGTAGCAACCACTATATAACACCTGACTCAGCAGTGTTGCAGCCACCACTATATAACACCTGACTCAGCAGTGTTGCAGCAACCACTATCTACTACCTGACTCAGCAGTGTTGCGGCAACCACTATACAACACCTGACTCAACAGTGTTGTAGCAACCACTATCTACTACCTGACTCAGCAGTGTTGCGGCAACCACTATATAACACCTGACTCAACAGTGTTGTAGCAACCACTATATAACACCTGACTCAGCTGTTGTAGCAACCACTATATAACACCTGACTCAACAGTGTTGTAGCAACCACTATATAACACCTGACTCAACAGTGTTGTAGCAACCACTATATAACACCTGACTCAGCAGTGTTGTAGCAACCACTATATAACACCTGTCTCAACAGTGTTGTAGCAACCACTATATAAAACACCTGACTCAGCAGTGTTGTAGCAACCACTATATAACACCTGACTCAACAGTGTTGTAGCAACCACTATATAACACCTGACTCAACAGTGTTGTAGCAACCACTATATAACACCTGACTCAACAGTGTTGTAGCAACCACTATATAACACCTGACTCAACAGTGTTGTAGCAACCACTACACAGGACTACTCGGGAATGAGGAACTTCCTGAACGAGGTTCAGTGGGACAGAGAACTGGCAGGGAAGCCAGTTAATGAGATGATGGAATATGTAGCAACAATGTGCAAGGAGGCTGAGGAGAGGTTTGTACCCAAGGGTAACAGGAATAATGAAAAAGCCAGGATGAGCCCATGGTTCACCCAAAGGTGCAGAAAGGCAAAAACCAAGTGTGCTAGGGAATGAAAGAAATATAGAAGGCAAAGGACCCAGGAGAATAAGGAGAGCAGTCGTAGAGCCAGAAACGAATATGCACAGATAAGAAGGGAGGCCCAACGACAATATGAAAACGACATAGCAGCGAAAGCCAAATCTGACCCGAAACTGTTATACAGCCACTTCAGTAGGAAAGCAACAGTCAAGGACCATTTAATCAGGCTAAGGAAGGAAGGAGGAGAGCCAAAAAGAAATGACCGTGAAGTATGTGAGGAACTCAACAAGAGATTCAAAGAAGTGTTCACAGGGGAGATAGAAGGGGCTCCAGAAAGACGGAGAGGTAAGGAACACCACCAAGTGCTGAACACAGTGCACACAACCGAGGAAGAAGTGAAGAAGCTTCTGAGTGAGCTAGATATCTCAAAGGCAATGGGGCCAGATAACATCTCCCCATCGGTCCTGAGAGAGGGAGCAGAGGCGCTATGTGTACCCCTAACAACAATATTCAATACATCTATCGAAACAGGGAGATTGCCTGAGGCATGGAAGACAGCAAATGTAGTCCCAATCTTTAAAAAAGGAGACAGACATGAAGCACTAATCTACAAACCAGCGTCACTGACATGTATAGTATGCAAAATCATGGGGAAGATTATCAGGAGAAGAGTTGTGGAACACCTAGAAAGG
Organism: Cherax quadricarinatus; assembly: GCF_026875155.1. Taxonomy (NCBI): domain Eukaryota; kingdom Metazoa; phylum Arthropoda; class Malacostraca; order Decapoda; family Parastacidae; genus Cherax; species Cherax quadricarinatus. Next base: position 469,299 of record NC_069455.1, on the reverse strand, counting down.
AATGATCTCATCAACAGCAGCCAACATGGTTTCAGGGACAGGAAATCCTGTGTCACAAACCTACTGGAGTTCTATGACATGGTGACAGCAGTAAGACAAGAGAGAGAGAGGTGGGTGGACTGCATATTCTTGGACTGCAAGAAGGCGTTTGACACAGTTCCACACAAGAGATTAGTGAAAAAACTGGAGGACCAAGCACGGATAACAGGGAAGGCACTACAATGGATCAGGGAATACTTGTCAGGAAGACAGCAGCGAGTCATGCTACGTGGCGAGGTGTCAGAGTGGGCACCTGTGACCAGCGGGGTCCCACAGGGGTCAGTCCTAGGACCAGTGCTGTTTCTGGTATTTGTGAACGACATGACGGAAGGAATAGACTCTGAGGTGTCCCTGTACGCAGATGACGTGAAGTTGATGAGAAGAATTCACTTGATCGAAGACCAGGCAGAACTACAAAGGGATCTGGACAGGCTGCAGACCTGGTCCAGCAATTGGCTCCTGGAATTCAATCCCACCAAGTGAAAAGTCATGAAGATTGGGGAAGGGCAAAGAAGACCGCAGACGGAGTACAGTCTAGGGGGCCAGGGACTACATACCTCCCTCAAGGAAAAAGATCTTGGGGTGAGTATAACACCAGGCACATCTCCTGAAGCGCACATCAACCAAATAACGGCTGCAGCATATGGGCGCCTAGCAAACCTCAGAGCAGCATTCCGACACCTTAATAAGGAATCGTTCAGGACCTTGTACACCGTGTACGTTAAGCCCATATTGGAGTATGCGGCACCAGTTTGGAACCCACACCTAGCCAAGCACGTAAAGAAACTAGAGAAAGTGCAAAGGTTTGCAACAAGACTAGTCCCAGAGCTAAGAGGTATGTCCGGACGACACTGGAGGACAGGAGAGATAGGACGACATGATAACGACATACAAAATACTGAGAGGAATTGACAAGGTGGACAAAGACAGGATGTTCCAGAGATTGGACACAGTAACAAGGGGACGGAGTTGGAAGTTGAAGACACAGATGAATCACAGGGATGTTAGGAAGTATTTCTTCAGCCACAGAGTAGTCAGTAAGTGGAATAGTTTGGGAAGCGATGTAGTGGAGGCAGGATCCATATATAGCTTTAAGCAGAGGTATGAGAAAGCTCACGGTTCATGGAGAGTGACCTAGTAGCGACTAGTGAAGAGGAGGGGCCAGGAGCTCGGACTCGACCCCTGCAACCTCAGCTAGGTGAGTACAACTAGGTGAGTACACAGAGGGTGAGTATAACACCGAACACATCTCCTAAGGCGCACATCAATCAGATAACTGCTGAGGCATACGGGCGACTAACAAACCTAAGAACAGCATTCCGACATCTCAGTAAGAGTCGTTCAGGACCGTGTACACCGTGTACATCAGGCCCATATTGGAGTATGCAGTACAAGTATAGAACCTGTACTTGACCAAACTCGTCAGGAAATAAGAGAAAGTGCAAAGGTTTGCAACGAGACTAGTCCCCGGAGTTAAGCTGTATGTCCTACGAGGAGAGGTTAAGGGAAATCGACGTGACGACACTGGAGGACAGGAGGGACAGGGAGGGGGAGGGACATTATATCGACAAATAAAATCCTCTATGGAATCGACAAGGTGGACAGAGGCAGGATGTTCCAGCTAAAGACTCAAATGAGCCACAGGGATGTTAAGAAATATTTTTTCAGCCACAGAGTTGTCAGGAATTGAAACAATCTGGAGAGTGACGTAGTGGAGGCAGAAGAGGAAGAAGAGATACGATAAAGCTCATGGAGCAGGAAGGGAATGGACCCAGTAACGACTAGTGAAGAGACGGGACCAGGAGCTGTAACTCGACCCCTGCAACCACAAATAGGTGAGTACAAATAGATGAGTACACACACACACACACACACACACACACACACACACACACACACACACACACTACTAATACTGCTACTACTACAATGTTTATCATGGGCCAGTTAGGGTTCTTCAGTTCTAATAATTTTTAATATATATTGACTCTGTATCACTATATTGTTTGTAACAAACTTACGAAACTCTGCAGAGCGAAACGTTGCACAATAAAATTACACGTTAACTGAACGTGTAATTTTATCTAACAAGGAACTGTTATGCAGGTGCTGGACATAACATAAACTGAGAGTGAAAACTCGTCTATGGTGTCAACCTGCCATTCAGTAGTTAATCATCAGGATTGTCTTTAAATATTATTCAAATCGTCTTTTGGAAGCTTTAGAAATGGGTTCTACAAGTGGATCAGTGTGACGGGCTGGATCAGTGTGACGGGCTGGATCAGTGTGATGGGCTGAATCAGTGTGATGGGTTGAATCTTCCGTGATTTTATGTTTCTCGTCCTAATCAAATATTTTACCGTGGCAATAATTATATTCTACTGTCTGCCAACCATTAATTCACTGCAACACTGCCTCATACTGTGTCAACCGAAGCAACACTCACTGCAACACTCCTCATACTATGTCAAGGGAAGCAACACTCACCGCAACACTGTCATACTGTGGAAGAACAAGATAATGAGCAACACATAGGTATCTTTATTGTTGAAATGTATCGCAGCAAATTTCTTCAGTCGAATACTGCGGAGATTATTATACTGGAGACAGTGGAATTAGTGGAGATTGTGAGGTGTTTGGTCCCTCAAATTTGATAGTTGTTCAGTCCCTCGGCCTCGTTGGAAATTGTTCATTCTCTCAGCATTGACACTACCACTACGCGAAGGCCACAAAATATTAGGTGTCCAGTGAGAACACTAGAGATGTCTCCTCTAATGCTGGGTTCATTCGGGGAGTGGTATGCTCAAAGACTTATTTCATTCTCCTGCTGTGGCTTCCAGCAGGAGAATGTCGGGAGACTTCCTTAACTACTCGGATTTGAATCTCGATCAGTTGGTATGTTCTTTGCTTATAACCACTTGTTTCTGTGGAGACAATGATTTGTGTACTGGTCCTAAGAGTGAAATTCAAATGGGTGGATCTCCCTTTTGAATTCCAATTTTCCATTACACCAAATTCTCAACCTCTCATCTGCAAGTGCCAGCAGAAATCGCGATTCGTCAGACCAGGAAAAGATTTTCAAATCTTCACCTGTTCATTTATGATGAGTTTGTGCCTACTGTAGCCTCAGTTTGTGCCCACTGTAGCCTCAGTTTGTGCCCACTGTAGCCTCAGTTTTCGGTTCTTCACTGACAGAAGTGGAACCCGGTGTGGTCTTCTGCTGTCACCCATCCATTTCAAGCTTCAATGTATTTTGCATTCAAAGATGCTCTTCTGGCCACCACTAGTGTAACACTTTTTTTTTTAATTACTATCGTCTTTCTGTCAGCCTGAACTAGTCTGGCCATTCTCTGACCTCTCTTAATAACAAGGCATTTTGGTGCACAGAACTGTCGCTCCCTGGATAGTTTGTATTTTTCTCTACATATTTTATGTGAAAATCCACCGTCGGGCACCAACAGTCATTCCACCGTCAAAGTCTCTTATTTGTCAAAGTGTCTTATTTATCTAATGACACTTGTCTGACACAACATCACCATGAACTCTTCCAAAAGTGAATATCATCTTCCACATGTGAGCCCCACCTACATGTGACTACGTCTTCAACTGCTGCATTTCTCCGCTTCTTTCACTGACTTAAGTATAAAAGTCTCCTTCCTGGCGCCTCTGTATTAGTTTGATAAAGTCTGCTATATTTGAGAAACGTCTCAAAAATGCTCAGGTGTTGCACATGCATCTATGTACCCTATATATCGCTTTGGAAATAAGAGATAATCAGTCTGATCCAATGAAAAGCAGAGTAGATAAAATTCATCTCATCAGAGGCCATCATCAGCATGGAGACACATCATCAGAGGCCATCATCAGCATGGAGACACATCATCAGAGGCCATCATCAGCATGGAGACACATCATCAGAGGCCATCATCAGCATGGAGACACATCATCAGAGGCCATCATCAGCATGGAGACACATCATCAGAGGCCATCATCAGCATGGAGACACATCATCAGAGGCCATCATCAGCATGGAGACACATCATCAGAGACCATCATCAGCATGGAGACACATCACTGGGATGAACCTAGAGTGTAAACAACCGTCAAGTGAAATTATGACAGCAATATGACTTAAAACCACCAGGAAATGGGGTAACTGAGAGGGGAGGAAGAGTGGAAAGGTACGAGTAAGAGGGGAAAGGTAGATATGAGTTGGCATAAAGGGGGGAGTAAGAGAGGGGAGGAAAGGGGAGGTCTCCTCTCATCATTGCTGCGTCCTCTCTATAACTAATTACGCATTTTTTGTCTTTTTACCTCTCTTCACTTCATTTATTTAGCCTTCCTTCCCTCACCAACCTTCTTCCTTTTCCTAGGCCCCCTTCTCACATTTCATTATCCAATCCCGTTATCTCTATTTTTTTTACACAGGGTTTGACAAGGTTAGGTTAAGTATCCCTAGCTTTATTGATAAGCTATTTACAGGTTAAGGATTCCTAACTTTACTGACAAGCTAAGAGCTGTTACCTACATCAGCTCATTTGAAAGCATTTTTATTGTTATAAAACATGCAAGTAGGGAACAGGATGAAGTTGGAGCCATCTGTGGGCCAGCATTTTTATTTGATCAACTGATTTTATCTCTTTGACATCATAATGCTGTACGAATGTGTTCCAGACTCTAGTCATCCTGGGCATAAATGATCTCAGATGAAGTGATGTTCTGGAGAAGGGAACAGCCAGAGTGAAGTTGCTGTTTTCTGCCCGTCTTGTGGTATAGAAGCTTGCTTCACGCTGTCCTCGAAGTGGATCCAAGTGTGGTACTTTGACATTATTGGCCTTGTACATACCAGTAAGGCCACCCACATCTCTCTCTCTCTCTCTCTCTCTCTCTCTCTCTTTTTTTTTTTTTTTTTTTTTTTTTTTTTTTTTTTTTTTTTTTTTTTTTTACACAGGGTTTGACAGGTTAAGGATCTCTAGCTTTATTGACAGCTATTTACAGGTTAAGGATTCCTAACTTTATTGGCAAGCTAAGCGCTGTTACCTACATCAGCTCATTTGAAAGCATTTTTATTGTTATGAGACATACAAGTAGGAAACAGGATGAAGTTGGAGCCATCTGTGGGCCAGCATTTTCATTTGATCATCTGACTTTATCTCGTTGACATCATTATGCTGTACGAATGTGTTCCATACTCGAGTCATCCTGGGTATGTATGATCGCAGATGGAGTGATGTTCTGGAAAGGACGCCAGAGTGAATTGCATTTATGTTTATCTATGTCACAGAAAGAGAAGTTGTTGGATAAGAACTGTAAGGTCGTAAAGTGTGAAAGGCATCTGACCTCAGGGTGCAGGGGGGCAGTGTTGGGGCAAGCGATACCACTATCTACAAAGCTGACTCCTCAGGGTGCAGTGTTGCATGCAACGCTACTATCTAGCTACCTGACTGCAGCAGTGCTTGCAGGCAACGGGCACTAATAATAACAGGCCTGACTCAGGGCAGTGTTGCACCAACGGCAGCTGTCTACTTACCTGACTCAGCAGTGTTTTGCGCAAGCTCACTTATATAACACATACTCAGCAGTGTTGCAGCAAACCACTATCTAGCCACCTGACTCAGTGCAGTGTTGGGCAGGTGCTAACTCACTGTCTACTAGCCTGACTTCAGCAGTGTTGGCAGCAGAGTGGGGGGTTAACTCTCCACTGTCTAAGGCTTACCTGACTCAGGCAGTGTTGCAGCAACACTATGCTACTACCTGAACGTCAGCGAGTGTTGGAGGCAACCTAACTGTCTATCTAGCGGCTGAGCTCAGGGCAGTGTTGTCAGAGCAACCACTATCTTACTAGCCTGACTCAGCAGTGTTGGCAGCAACCCCCTGTCTACTACCTTGACCCAGGGAGGGGCATGTGCAGTGTCAACGACGCACTGTCTACTACCTGACTCAACAGTGTTGGGCAGTAACAACACGTGTCACTAGCACTGGACTCAATCAGTGTTGCAGGGCAACCCACTTTCTACTACCACTGACTCAGCCAGTGTTGCGGCAAACCACTATATAACACCTGACCAACAGTGTGGGGGGCAGCAACGCACTAACTAATACCTTTGACTCAGCAGTGGTTGCAACCCACAGGCAACCTACTATCATACTACGCATGACTCATGGGCAGTGTTGGCAGGGCAACGTCACTATATACCTACCTGATCGTCAGTAGGGGCAGTGTTGGGGGGCATGGCAACCGCAGCATATATAACACACTGACTCGAGGGCAGTGTTGCAGCAACCATCTGTGCTACTAGCCTGACTGCAGCAGTGTTGCAGTGCAACTAACCACTATCTCTACCGTTGACTCATGGGGTCAGTGTTGGGGGGCATGCAAGTACACCATTCTAATATACACGGGGCGGACTCAGCAAGTGTTGGCAGCAACGCCGCTATAATAGACACCTGACTCAGCAGTGTTTTGCAGCAACCACTATGCTACTGTGAGCCTGACTCGGTTGGGGCAAGTGTTCTCTTGCAGGGGCAACGACCACTGTCTATTACCTGACTGCAGGCAAGTGTTTAGCAGGGGGCAGAACGCATCTATCTACTACCTGACTCAGCAGTGTTGGAGGGGCAACGCATCTGTCAACTGCCATGACTCAGGCAGTGTTGGGCAGCAACCACTATCTCAAGCTACGACTGACTGCATGGCAGTGTTGGGGGGGGCAGCAACCACTGTCTACCGTATCTACCGACTCAGCATGTTGCAGGGGCAATCTGCATCTGTCTACTAGCCTTGACTTCAACAGTGTTGGCAGTGCAACCACTGGTCTAGCTACCGTGACTCAAGCAGTGTGTGCAGGCAACGCAGCAGTCTACCTACCTGACTTCAGCAGTGTTGCGCTCAACCACTATATAGACGGACCTGACTCAACAGTGTTGGCAGCAACGCACTTCATATTAACACCGTAGACTCAGCAGTGTTGCTTGATGGGGCACCCTATCTGACTACCATGACTCAGGCAGAGTTTGCAGGGCAACCACTATATAGCCGACGGCTGACATCAGGGCAGTGTTGCAGGGCAACATGCACTATAAAACACGCTACTATGCAGCAGTGTTTAGGGGGCTTAAATCCACTGTCTACTACCTTTGACTCAACAGTGTTGGCAAGCAACCCACTGTCTACTAACCTGACTGCACATTTTGTCGCGCAAAAGGGCCACTATATAACACCTGACATCACAGTGTTGGGGGGGGCAGGCATACACTTATATAACATCTGACTCTAGTTCAGTGTTGGGCAGCAACCACTATCTACTACCGCTCGACTCAGCTGTGTGGGCAGGGCAACGCACTATATGACCGTTGTGATCCTGCTCAGCAGTGTTGCAGGGTGTGGCGAAGCGTGCTACTATATAACACCTGACTCATGCAGTGTTGCAAGGCAATCGGCATTGCATTCTGACTAACCTGACTCAAGTGCAGTGTTGCGGCAACCTACTATATAACCACCTGACTCAACTAGTGTTGGTGCAAGCAACCATCTTATTAACACCCCGTGTCAAGCACCATCTCTGGACTCAGTGCAGTGGTTGGGCAGGGGCCAGACTGACTACTATATAACAGCCTGACTCAGGGGGCAGTGTTGCAGTGCAACCACTATATGAAGCACCGCTGACTCAGCAGTGTTGGCAGCATACCGCTATATAACACATGACTACAGCAGTGTTGGCAGGGCAACGCACTAATCTAACTACCTGACTCAGTCAGTGTTGGCAGGGGGGCCACACATCCACTGTCTACCTAGCGGGGGGTTTACCTACTCAGTGGGCAGTGTTGCAGGGCTACGCTAATCTATCTACTGATCGCTTTGACTCAGCTAGTGTTGGGTAGCACCACTGTCTACTACGCATGACTCAGCAGTTGCAGCTAACCACTATCTACTAGCCTGACTCAGTCAGTGTTGGCAGGGGGGGGGGGGGGGGGGGGGGGGGGGGGGATAACAACCACTGTCTACTACCTTGACTGCAGCAGGGTTGCACATACCACTTGTCTATGCTACCTGACTTCAACAGTTTGGCAAGGGGGCACACCCGACTGTCTATGCTTACCTGACTATGCAACAGTGTTTTTGGGGGGTTTTTTTTTTTTTGTTTTGTTGTGTGGGGGTTTTTTTTTTGCAGCAACCACTGTCTACGACGGCTTGACTCAGCGTGTTTGGCGGCAACCACTATATAATCACCATGACTGCAACAGTGGTTGCAGGTAAGCAACCACTATATAACACCTGACTCTGTATAAACGTGTTGTCAGCAACCAATCTATCTACTACGCGCTGATCTCATGTGCAGTGGTTGGTTGTGGCAAGCAACGCACTATATACCAGCCTTTACTCAGCATGTTGGGGGGGGCAGGTCAACTTCACTATATAACATCCTGACTCAGGGCAGTGTTGGCTAGCATACGGCATCTGTCTACTACTGACTCAGGTGGACAAGTGTTGGCAAGCAACGGGGCACTATCTACTACCTGACTCAGTGGCAAGTGTTGCAGTGGCAACCACTATATAACATCCTATGACTCTGCAGCAGTGTTGGCAGCTAACCACTGCTACTCACCTGAACTTGCAGCGTGTTGGCATCGGGGGCTAACCGGTCACTATCTATGCTTCGCTGACTCAGGGGCTTAGTGTTGGAGCAACGCACTGTCTTAAACTACTCGACTCAAGCAGTGTTGCAGCAACCACTATCTAGCCATAGGCTCTGACTCCAGGCAGTGATTCAGGTCACGCACTGTCTACTACCTGAGCTCAGGTGGGGCAGTGTTGCAGGCGAAGCCGACTGTCTATCTACCTGAGCTCATAACAGTGTTGCAGCAACCACTGTCTACTACGCTGCTCAACAGTGTTGCAGGGCACAACCATCTGTCTACTACTGTTGACTCATGACAGCAGTGTTGCGGGGGGGCCAATCCCACTATATAACATAGATCCTGTACTCACAGTGTTGGTGCAGCAACACTATGAAAACACCAATGACTCAGGCAGTGTGCAGCAACGGGAATAGCCGCTATCTGATGACTACTGCACCTCAGCATGTTGGGCTTGCAACCACTATATACCGGAGCCTGACTCAGCAGTGTTGCAGTTGTCAACGCACTATTATAACACCTGACTCAGCAGTGTTGGGCAGGCAACTCAGATTGGTGTTTTCTGTCTACTAGCCTTTGACTTCAGCAGTGTTGCAGGCAAACCACTGTCTACTACTGACTCAACAGTGATGGGGGCAGACAACCACGTCTTACGTACTCTGACTCATGGCAGTGTCGCGGGCATTACGCACTATATAAGCACCGTGACTCAATACAGGTGTGTGGGCAGGCGAAGCCACTATATAACAGAAAGGCAGCACGGCATGACTCAGCAGTGTTGCTAAGCAACCACTTATCTACTACCTTGACTCAGCAGTGTTTGGGCTAGTGGGCAATCCACATATAACGCACCTGACTGGCGAGCAGTGTTGGGGCAGGGCAAACCAATTGTTTTCTAATATAACACCTGGACTCAGGGCATTGTTCGCGAGGGGGTCAAGCACTATCTACTAAGCCTTACTCAGGCAGTGTTGCGGGTCGAACCACTATAGTATCACACCTGACTGCAACGAGTGTTGGCAGGGCAACGCACTGATAGACCACTCTGACTCAGCAGTGATGCAGCAAGCGGGCACTATATAACACCTGACTCCGCAGTGTTGGCTAGGGCAACCCACTATATAACACCTGACTCAGCAGTGTTGCATGGCAAGCGCTACTGTCTACTACCTGACTGTCAAGCATGTTGCAGTAAAAAAATGTAAAAAATATGTGAAAGGTGAAAAAAAAAAAAAAGCAAGCCACTGTCTACTACCTGACGTGCTACAGTGTTGCAAGCAACCACTGTCTACTACCTGACATGCAACAGTGGTTGCAGGCAAGCGGGCACTGATATAAACACCTGACTCAGTGCAGTGTTGGCAGCACCAGCTATCTACATATATACCTGACTCAGGGGTCTAGTGTTGCGTAGCAACACTATATAAGCACCTTGACCAGGGCTAGTGTTTGCAGGCAACCACTATATAACACGCTGACTCAGCAGTGTTGGGGCAGTAAGAAAATAAAAAATTTAGGGGGGGGTTAAAATGGAAAATCAACCTCTGTCTACTAACTGACTCAGCATGTTGCAGGGCAACGCACTGTACTACTAACCGGTGACTCAAGCAGTGTGGCAGCAACCACTGTCTTACTTACCGTGACCTCAGGGTTCAGGTCGCGGCAACCACTATATAACACCTGGACTCAACATTGTTGGTCAGCAAACCATTTATTCATATATAACACCTGACTGCAGCATGTTGGCAGGCAACCAGCTAAACTACTTACCTGACTCAGCAGTGATTGCAGGGCAGACCATTTTTCCTTATATACGGTATTCACCTGACTCAGGCAGTGTATGCAGTCAACGCCACTATATAAGCACCTGACTCAGCATGTTGGCAGTGGGAGGGTGCAAGCGACTAATCTTAACTACCATCGTGACTCAGGGGCAGTGTTGCGTGGGCAACGCCCTAATATAACACGCTTAGACTTCAACATGTTGCTAGCACCACTATATACCAGCCCTGACGATCAGCAGTGTTGTGTCAGTGCTACGCGAGCTATATATGTCAGCCTGACTCAGCAAGATGGTGCAGCATACGTCACTATATAACACCTGACTTCATGGGCGAGTGTTGGGCAGCAACCGCTATATAAAGGCACATGACTCAGGGCAGTGTTTGCGAGGGGGCAACCACATATCTACTTTACCCTGACTCAGTCAGTGTTGCAAGTAATAAAAAAAAAAAAGAAAAAAGCAACCATCTGTCTACTACCTGACTGCTGCAGTGTTGGCAGCAACGCACTGTCTACTAGCTTCTGACTCAGTTCAGTGAGTTGCAGGCATATGCAACTGTCTACTACCTGACATCAGCAGGTTGCAGTCAACACTAGTCTACTACGCTGACTCAGCTCAGTGTTGCAGCAACGCACTTATCTACTATCTAGAGCTCATCATGTGTTGCAGCAACCACTATCTATCTAGCCATGACTTCAGCTAGTTGTTGCAGACAACGCAGCTGTCTACTAGCCTGACTCATGGCTAGTGTGCGGTCTAACGGTCACTATATAAGCACCTGACTGCAATAACAGTGTTGTCAGAGGCAACGCACTTATATAACACGCTGACTTCAGCATGTTGCAGCAACCCAACTATCTTAGCTGTACGCTCTGACATGGCCAGGCAGTGTGGGGCGGCATTGATACCAGCTAATCTACTACGGCTTACATTCAGTGCAGTGTTTGCATGCAACGCACTATCTAAGCGTACGGTCTGACTACAGGAAAAGCAGTGTATGCGGCAACCAACTATATAACGACTCTGACTCAACAGTGTTTTAGCAACGGCACTTATATAAGCAACACTACACTTCAGCAGTGTTTGGCAGCCAGACTCACTATATAGACACGGCTGACTCAGCAGATTTGGCAGCATACCACTATCTACTACCTGACTCAGCTAGTGTGCGCGAACACACTATCTAGCTACCTGACTGCGAACATGTTGGGGGGCAGCACAACGGTGTCACTATCTTACTACCATGACTCAGCGAGGTGTTGCGGCAACCACTATATCTACACACTTCTGGACTCAACAGTGGTTGTAGCCAACCACTATCATACTACATGACTCAGCAAGGTTGCGTGCAACCACTATCGACTACCTGACTCAGGGGGTCAGTGTTGCAGCAACCATATCCTAGTGGGTACTACCTGACGCAGGCAGTGTATGCGGCAAAACCACTATATAACACAGCCTGACTCAAACAGTGTTTGTAGGCAACCACTATATAACACCTGACTCAGCAGTGTTGGGGGCAGTGCCTACCACTATATAACAGACCTGACTCAGCATGTTGCAAGCAAACCACTATCTACATACGCGCGACTCAGGGCAGTGTTGCGGCATACCACTATACAGACACCATGACTCACAGTGTTGTTAGGGGGGCAACCACGTATCTATCTACTCTGACTCAGGCAGTGTTGGGCGGCGGAGCCACTATATAACACCTGACTTCAACATGTTGTAGGCTAACCACTATATAACAACCCTGAACTCACAGTGTTGGGCTAGTAACGGCACTATCTTACATACCATGACTTCAAAGGCATTAGTTGGGCAGCAACACTGTCCTATTACTCTGATCTCAAGCAGGTTGGGGCAGCTAACTCACTATCTACTGACCTTGACTCAGCAGTGTTGGAGGCACACGCACACTGCTACATACCTTGACTGTGCAGCAGTGTTGGTCGGCAGCAAGGTCCATCTATCTTACTAACCTTGCACTCAGCAGTGTTGCATAGGGCAACCACTGTCTACTACCTGACTCAGGCAGTGTTGGGCGAGCAACCACTTCTTACTACTGACTCAACAGTGTGGGCAGGCAATCGCACTGTCTAGCGTACCTGACTCAACAGTGTTGCAGCAAAGCCACTGTCTACTGACGCTGACGTCTCATGCAGTGTTGGCGCCAACCAACTATATACACTACCTGAACTTCAACAGTGTTGTGCAGGGCAACCACTATATAGACACCTGACTCAGCAGTGTAGCGGTATATATATAATGAAATAAATTTTAACAACTCACGATCTACTACCATGACGCAGCAGTGTTTGGGCAAGCAACTACCACTTATATAGCGTCTACCTGACTCAGCGAAGTGTTGGGCAGTGCAACTCGGCACATATATAATCTACTTACTCAGCAGTGTTGCAGCAGATCGCCATCTGACTACTGACCTGACTCAATTCAGCTGTTGCAGGGGCAAGTCGCACTGTCTACTAACGCTGACTCGAGTGTGCAGTGTCTTGGCGGCAGTGATACCTACTATATAAGCATGACGCTACTCAAACAAGTGTTGGCAGCATACCACTACTATTAAACACCTGACTCAGCAGTGTTGGGCAGGCAAACGGCACTATCTATCATTTACCTTGACTTAAGGGGCAAGTGTTGCATGGGCAACCACGTATATAACCAACCTGACTAGACTGATTGTTGGCTAGTACAGACTTCACTGGATATAACACCTGACCTGCTAGTGTTGCAGGCATACGCGAACGTGTCTAGCTACGCTTACTCAGCAGTGTTGGCGGCATACCACTATATAAGCACCTGACTGTCAAGCAGTGTTGCGAGCATACCACTTATACTCACCTGACATCAGCAGTGTTTGCAAGCATACTGCTTGTGCCACTAATATAACAACTCTGGAGCCTCAGCAATGTGGTTGGCAGCAACCATCTATTATAACGACCTACTCGAGTTGGCCAGTGTTAGCAGCACGGGGTCCGCCTATTAGTAACAACCTGACTTCAGCAGTGTTGGCTATAGCAAGACCACGTAATCTAGCTGCCAGATGACTCAGCAGTGGTTGCAGCAACTGCGCAATGGTCTACTACGGTACACGAACTGCAGTCAGTGTTGTGCAGCAAACCATATTTGTCTAATCTACTACTCCTGACTCAGCAGTGTTGACAATCGTCACTGTCTTATTACCTGACCTGCAGCAGGTTGTTGCAGGGCAACCACTATCTACTACCTGAATCAGTCGAGGTGTTGCATTGCAACCACTGTCTACTACCCTGACTTGCAAGCAGTGTTGGCAGGGCGAACTTACGATCTGTCTACTACCTGACTCAGATACATGTTGGGCAGCAGACCACTGTCTACTCGCTGACTGCAACCAGTGTTGCAGGCTAACGCACTGTCCTATGGTCTACTATACCTGACTCAGACAGTGTTGCGGCAACCGTGCACTAATAACTGACCCATGACTCTAAGCAGTGTTGCAAGGCAACGCACTTATATAATCACCTGACTCAGCAGTTTGCAGGGGGGCAACCACTATCTACACCTACTCAGCAGTGTTTGGGCAGTCAACCACTATATACTGGCACCTGACCAGGGGCTAGTGTTGCAGCAAACACTATATAGAACAGCCTGGACTCAGCAGTGGTTGGCAGCAACGCATTTGTTGTGTCTTGGTCTACTACTACTGACTGCAGGCGAGTGTTGCTGGCAACTCACTAATCTTACTACCGTTGACTCAGCAGTGTTGTCAGGGCAACCATGGGGTCTGATTATAACAACCCTGACTCAGGGCAGTGTTGGCAAGACAACATCACTGTCTACTTTACGCTGACAACAGGCAGTGTTGCAGGCAACCACTATCTACTTCCTACTCAGCATTGTTGGAGTCAACGGCACTGTCTACTACTCTGACTCACAGTGTTGTGCAGCAAGCGCAACGCACTATCGTATACGCTTGACATTCAGGGGTCTAGTGTTTTCAGGACAACCACTTGTCTACTGTACCTGGCACCTCAGGCAGTGTTTGCAGTCAACCACTGTCTCCTACCTGACTACAATCAGTGTTGCAGGGGCAACCACGTAGTGCTACTACCTGATATCAGACAGTGTTGCAGCAAACACTGTCCTAAGCTACCTGACTCAGGCAGTGTTTGCGCCACTAAGCACTAAAAAACAACCGAGTCCAACAGTGTTGTGGCATGCAACCAGCTATATAACACACTTGACTCAGGCAGTTGTTGGCAGGGCAAACCGCTTATCGTAACTTACCTGACACAGTGCAGTGTTGGGGCTAGCAACGCCAATAATACGCATTACTGCTGACTCAGGCAGTGTTGGGGGCAGCAACGCACTATATAACACGGACTGACTCAGGGCAGTGTTGCGAGCAAGCCACTGTCTATCTACCTGACGTCGAGGCAATGTGTTGGGTGCAGCAAACCACTGTCTAACGTGACCTTACATCAACAGTGTTGTGGCAAGGGCAATGCCGACACTGTCTACTTACCTGAGCTCAGTCAATAGTGTCAGCAGGCAATCCACTAAATACACCTGACTCAACGAAGTTTTGCAGCAACCACTATATAACACCATGACTGCAGGCAGTGTTGCAGGCAACGCACTATCTACTACCGTGACTCGAGAGCAGTGTTGCAGACAAGCGGCTATCTATATACGCGACCTGACTGCAGGCAGTGTTGGGCAGCAAGCCACTAATATAACGACTCTATGACTTGGCAGCAGTGTTGGCAGGCTAAGCACTATCGTACTACCTGACTCAGGGCAGTGTTGCGGCAACCATCATATATAACTAGGTGACCTGACTCAACAGTGTTGGCTATGGGGGCAACGTCACTGATATATACCACTTTGCGTGACTCATGGCATGTTTGCAGGCAACCACTAAATAACTACATGACGTCAGCAGTGTTGGGCAGGTAAAAAAAAAAAGGGGGGGGTGCAACCACTATATTAACTACCTGACTTGCATGCAGTGTTGCGAAGGCAACCACTGTCTACTACCTGACTCAACAGTGTTGCAGCAAACCACGTGTCTATGCATACGCTGACTCAACAGATTTAGGCCAGCAACGGCACGTGGTCCTACTACCTGACTCAGCAGTGTTGGCGGGGCCAACCACTATATAACAGCCTTGACTCAAAGTGTTGCAGGCAAGCGCAGTTCTAATAGTTACACCGTGACTCAGCAGTGTTGCAAGCAACGCACTTATCTATCTACCTGACTCAGCAGTGTGCAGGGCAACGCACTATATACCCATATGGGCCCTGACTCAGCAGCGTTGCAGCAAATCTCAGCTATATAACGACGCTGACTCAGCAGTTGTGCAGGGCTAACGCATTGTCTACTACGCGTGACTCAGGCAGTGTTGGGCAGCAACGCTACTGTCTACAGACCTATGACTCAACAGTGTTCAGGCAATCGCACTTGTCTACTACCTGACTCAAGCAGTGTCGCGGCACACTCACTATATATAGCACCAATGACTCAACAGTGTTGCAAGCAACCTACTTATAGGAACACTATGACTCAGGCGAGTTGTTGGGGCATCAACCTGTGCAATCGGTCACTATCTAACTACGCTGAGCTAGGGGCACTTATGTTGGGCATCAACCACTTATATATCATTCTCTCTGACGTCTAGCAATGTTGGGCAGCAACCACTTATATAACACCATGACTCAGGCATGTTGCAGGCACAAGCACTATCTACTACGCATTGACTGCAGAAGTGTTGCGGCACCACTATATAACACCATTGACTGTCGGTCCATACATTGTAGCAGGGGGCAAGGTCAGCAACCAGCATATATACCACCCTGACTCAGCAGTGTTGGCAGGCAACGCACATATATGAACACAGCTGACTCAGCCATGTGTAGCAGCAGACTTCACTATATTAGACACCTGACTCAGCAGTTGTGGGGCAGCAACCGGCTATATACACGCTGACTCAGGGGGCAGTGTTTTGCGAGCAACCACTATCTTAGCTAGCACTGACTCAGTCAGTGTTGCAGGCTAACCACTTGTCATAGCTACACTGACTTACAGCAGTGGTTGGCAGGTACAACGGCAGCTGGTCTACTTTACTCTGACTCAGCAGTGTTGGTGGCAGCAACAACCTGTCTACTTACACGCTGTCTCACTGGCATGGTTGAGCAGCAACCAGCTGTGCTGACTTACCCTGACTCAAGCTGTGTTGGCAGGGCAACGCACTATCGTAACTACCTGACGCAGGCATTGTTGAGGCAACGCACTATCTACTATGCTGACTCAGCAGGTGTTGCAGCAAAGGCCCGACGTGTCTACTGACCTACCTGATCTCAGCCAGTGTTGTGGCAGCAACCACTATCTACTACCTGACTCAGCAGTGTTGCGGCTAACCATGGCTGTCTGACTAGCCATGACTCAAGCAGTGGTTGCGGCAAGCTTGGGGGCTTGTTCTACGTCACTATATAACACGCTGTACTCACAGTGTTGCAGCAATCCACTATATAACACTGATCTTCAGCAGTGTTGCAGGCAAACTCACATACCTACTGACCTGACTCAGCATTTGTGGCGGCAACTCCAGCTTATCTACTAGCTCCTAGACATCAGCAGTGTTGCAGCAACATTGGCACTATGCTACTTACCATGACTCAGGCAGTGTTGCGCAAAACCACTATATAACACGTGGCTGACTCAACAGTGTTGTAGGGGCGAACCACTGATATAATCTACCTTGACCTCAGGGCAGGTTGGGGGCAGACCACCACTATATAGACACCGAGCTCAGGGGTTCAGCGTTGGGCAAGGCAGGACACCTGCGTGACCCATCTATCTACACGCTGACTCAGCAGTGTTGCGGGCCAACCACTATTTTCTACTACGTAGCTGGGACTGCAGGCAGTGTTGGCAGTCTAACGCTCTATCTATGACTGAGCTCAGCAGTGTTAGGTTGGTTCGGGCACACACGTATATAATCATCCACTTGACTCAACAGTTATGTAGGCAACCACTATATAACATTGACACTGACTCAGCAGTGTTGGCTATGCCAATCACTATAATAAAGCACCGTGAGCTCATGGCAGTGTGGCAGGCAAACTCACTATCTACTAGCCTGACTCAGGCAGTGGTTGCGGGGCAACGCACTATACAAATCACCACTGACTCAAACAGTGTTGTAGGCAACGCATATCTATCTACGCTGACTCAGCAGTGTTGGCACGGCAATCACCACTATATAACACCTGACTCAAGGCAGTGTTGTAGGCAAACCATTTCTATATAACCGCTGACTGCAGTGCAGTGTTGTAGCAGTGCAACCACTTATATAACACCTGACTCACAGTGTAGTAGTCAATAACTGACACTATATAACACGTGATGGACCTGAAGCCCCTGACTCACGAGTGTTTGAAGGGGCAACGCACTATATAACACCTGATCAGGGGCAGTGTTGTAGGCAACCTACTATATTAAACCCTGTCGTGCAACAGTGTTGTAGGGTCAATACTCATCGTTATAACACCTGACTCAGCAGTGGTTGTAGCAACCACTATAAAACATCCTGACCTCAATAACAAGTGTTGAGGCAACCACTATATAAAATCACGCTGAACTTCATTACAGGTGTTGTAGGCAACCACAATATAACATACCTGACCTCCAACAAGGGTGTTGTAGGCAACCTACTATATAACACGCTGACTCAATCTAGGTTGTAGGCAACCACTTCACATGGACTACTCGGGATGAGGAACTTCCTGAAGGCAGGTTCAGTGGGGACCAGAGAAAGCTGGCTAGGGGAAGAGCCAGTTAATGAGATGATGGAATATGTAGCAACATGTGCAAGGAGGCTGAGGAGTAGGTTTGTACCCAAGGTAACAGGGAAAATGAAAAAGCGCAGGATGGAGCCGGCATGGTTCACCGCAAAGTGCTAAGAAAAGGCTAAAAACTCAAAGTGTGGGCAGGGAATGAAAGAAATATATTTAGAAAGGCAAAAGGACCGCAGGAGAATGAAAGAAGCAGGTCGTAGTAGGGCGCAGGAAAAGAAATAATGCACAGATAAGAAGGAGGCCCAAGCGACAATATGAAAACTGATGCATATGGGGGGCTAAGGTGCGTAAAGCCAAATCCGACCCGAAACTGTTATTATGGTCAGCCATCTTCAGTTAGGAAGCAAACAGTGCAAAGGAGGGTCTATGTTTAATGCAGTGCTAAGGAAGTAGAGGAGAGCCAAAAAAGAAATGACCGTGAAAGCATGTGGGAACAGTCAACAAGAGATTTCAAAGAAGTGTTGCACTAGGGGTGGGGGGAGAGTATAGAAGGGTGCTCTGCAGAAAGGGACTGGAGAGGTAAGGAACCACCACCAAGTGCTGAGCAACGAGTGGTCACACAACCTGAGGGAGAAGAAGTGAAGAAGCTTCTGAGTGAGCTAGATATCTCCAAGGCTAATGGGGCCGAAGATAACATCATCTCTGGCGACATCGGTCCTGAGAGAGGGAGCAGAGCGGCAGTTGGTACGCCCTTTAACAACAAATATTCATATTGCATCTATCGAAAGCAGGGAGATTGCCTGAGGCATGGAAGACAGCAAATGTAGTCCCGAAATTCTTTAAAAAAAAGGAGACAGACATGAAGCACTATCTTCTATGCAAACCCAGCTCGAGTAACTCTACACGTGACATGTATAGTATGCAAAATCATGGGGAATGATTAGCAGGATAAGATTGTGGAACACCTAGATAAAGGATGATCCTCATCAACAAGCAGCCAACATGGTTTCAGACAGAATCCTGTGTCAGCTAAAGCTAGCTGGATTCTATGACGATGGTGACACAGTTAAGACAAGAGAGGGGGGAGGTGGGGGAGAGAGTGGGGTGACTGCATATTCTTGACTGTGCGAAGAAGGCGTTTGACACAGTTCGTACGAGCAAGGAGATTAGTGAAAAAACTGGAGGACAGGCAAGCACGGATAAACAGGGGGAAGGCACTTACAATGGATCAGGGAATACTTTGTCATGAAGACAGCAGGCGAGTCTTGTCAGCGTGGAGAGGTGTCAGAGTGGGCACCTGTGAGACCAGCGGGGTCCACGCAGTCACTAGGACGCAGTGCTGTTCTGGTTATTTGTGAACGACAGACAGGAAGGAATAGACCTGAGGTGTCCTGTACGCATGATGACGTGAAGTTGAGTAGAAGAAATGCACATTGATGCGAAGAGGGCCTAGGTGCAGAACTACAAAGGATTGCTGGACAGCGCAGAACCTAGGTCGTGTGCATGGCAATTGCTCGGTCTGGAATTCAAATCGCCACCAAAGTGAAAAGTCATGAGAGGTTGGGGAAGGGGCAAAGAAGACCTGCAGATCGGAGTAGCAGTCTAGGGGGCGCAGGGACTACATACCTGCCCTCAATGGAAAATAGATGCTTGGGGGTGAGTATAAGAATCTACCGTTTAGGCACATCTCCTGAAGCGCACAGACTATCAAGCCAATAACGGCTGCAGGCATATGGCTGCCTAGGCTAAACGCTCCATGAGCAGGCATTCGGTCGATGGGGGGGGGGGGGGGTAGATTGGTAATCACGCTAATATAGGAATCGTTCAGGACTGTACACCGTGTACGTTAACCGTCATATTGGAGTATGCGGCAAGCTCCAGTTTGGAAACCCACACCTAGCCTAAAGGCACGTAAAGAAGGAGCTAGATGAAAAGTTGCAAAGGTTTGCAACAAGACTAGTCCCAGAGGCTAAGAGTATGTCGCGGAGTTTCGTCCGGAGCAGACACTGGAGGTACAGGAGTAGATATGGACGACATGATAACGACATCAAAATTACGAGGAGGAATTGACAAGGTGGAGCAAGACAGGATGTTGCCCGGGGGGGGGGGGAGGATGGGGGGCGCAGTTGATTGGACACTTAACAAGGGGACGGAGTTGGAAGTTGAAGACACAGAAGTGATCAACAGGTGGATGTTAGGGAAGTATATTCCTTTCAATCAGCACGAGCAGGAGTAGTCAGTAAGTGGAATATTTGGGTAAGTGCGAGTAGTGGAGGCAGGATCCATATGTATAGGGCTTTTAGCAGAGGATGAGAAAGCTCAACGTTCATGAGATGACCTAGTAGGGCGACATAGTGAAGAGGAGGGGCCAGGAGTGGCTGCGGACTTCGAACGCCTCGTATGCAACCTCAGCTTAGGTAGTATCTAACTAGTGTGAGTACACAGTAGGGTGAGTATAAGCACCGAACACATCGGATCTCCTACAGGCGGCACATCAATCATCAGATAACATGTCTGAGTGCATACGGGCTATAATAAAGGGGGGAGGTGGGGGGGGGGGGTCTAACTAAGACTGCATAAGAACAGCATTCGCGCATCTCCAGTAAGCTAGTTCGTTCAGGACCGTGTACACGTGTAAACATCAGGCCCCATATTGGAGTATGCAGTACAATATAGAACCTGTACTTGACAAACTCGTGATGGGGGGGGGGTGGTGAAATATAGAGAAGAGTGCAAAGGTTTGGCAAGCGAGATTAGGATCCACGCGGAGTTGAAGCCTGTATGTCGGTTCTATCGAGGACCGAGGTTAAGGGAGAAATCGACGTGACGAACTGAGGACAGGAGGGGACCAGGAGGGAGGTGGGACAATTAAATCGAGCAAATAAATGCCTCTATGGATAGCAGACAAGGTGGATCAGAGGCAGATGTTCGCAGCTAAAGACTTGCAAATGAGGGCCTATCAGGGATGTTAATAATAAATATTTATTTCAAGCCACAGATTGTCAGGAATTGAAAGCACTCTGGAGTAGTGACGTATGGAGGCGAAGAGGAAGATATGGAGGATGAGCGATAAAAAGGGGCTCTAATGAGCAGGAAGGGAATGGACCGCAGTAACGACTAGTGAAGAGACGGGACCTGTAAGGAGGCTGTAACTCGAGCGGTTTCCCCTGCAACGCACAAATAGGGTGAGTACAAATAGATTAGTAACACACACAACGAAGATAACACTACACACACAACATCACACACGAGTCATCACACAACACACAGTACACACACGACTAGCTGAATACTGGCTACTACTAGCAGGATGTTTATCATGGTCGCATTAGGGTCTTCAGTTCTAATAATTTTTTATATATATATTGACTCTGTATCACTATAATTGTTGTAACAAACTTGAGCCTAGAACAGAGGATTGCATTTATGTTTATCTATGTCACAGAAAGAGAAGTTGTTGGATAAGAACTGTAAGGTCGTAAAGTGTGAAAGGCATCTGACCTCAGGGTGCAGGGGGGCAGTGTTGGGGCAAGCGATACCACTATCTACAAAGCTGACTCCTCAGGGTGCAGTGTTGCATGCAACGCTACTATCTAGCTACCTGACTGCAGCAGTGCTTGCAGGCAACGGGCACTAATAATAACAGGCCTGACTCAGGGCAGTGTTGCACCAACGGCAGCTGTCTACTTACCTGACTCAGCAGTGTTTTGCGCAAGCTCACTTATATAACACATACTCAGCAGTGTTGCAGCAAACCACTATCTAGCCACCTGACTCAGTGCAGTGTTGGGCAGGTGCTAACTCACTGTCTACTAGCCTGACTTCAGCAGTGTTGGCAGCAGAGTGGGGGGTTAACTCTCCACTGTCTAAGGCTTACCTGACTCAGGCAGTGTTGCAGCAACACTATGCTACTACCTGAACGTCAGCGAGTGTTGGAGGCAACCTAACTGTCTATCTAGCGGCTGAGCTCAGGGCAGTGTTGTCAGAGCAACCACTATCTTACTAGCCTGACTCAGCAGTGTTGGCAGCAACCCCCTGTCTACTACCTTGACCCAGGGAGGGGCATGTGCAGTGTCAACGACGCACTGTCTACTACCTGACTCAACAGTGTTGGGCAGTAACAACACGTGTCACTAGCACTGGACTCAATCAGTGTTGCAGGGCAACCCACTTTCTACTACCACTGACTCAGCCAGTGTTGCGGCAAACCACTATATAACACCTGACCAACAGTGTGGGGGGCAGCAACGCACTAACTAATACCTTTGACTCAGCAGTGGTTGCAACCCACAGGCAACCTACTATCATACTACGCATGACTCATGGGCAGTGTTGGCAGGGCAACGTCACTATATACCTACCTGATCGTCAGTAGGGGCAGTGTTGGGGGGCATGGCAACCGCAGCATATATAACACACTGACTCGAGGGCAGTGTTGCAGCAACCATCTGTGCTACTAGCCTGACTGCAGCAGTGTTGCAGTGCAACTAACCACTATCTCTACCGTTGACTCATGGGGTCAGTGTTGGGGGGCATGCAAGTACACCATTCTAATATACACGGGGCGGACTCAGCAAGTGTTGGCAGCAACGCCGCTATAATAGACACCTGACTCAGCAGTGTTTTGCAGCAACCACTATGCTACTGTGAGCCTGACTCGGTTGGGGCAAGTGTTCTCTTGCAGGGGCAACGACCACTGTCTATTACCTGACTGCAGGCAAGTGTTTAGCAGGGGGCAGAACGCATCTATCTACTACCTGACTCAGCAGTGTTGGAGGGGCAACGCATCTGTCAACTGCCATGACTCAGGCAGTGTTGGGCAGCAACCACTATCTCAAGCTACGACTGACTGCATGGCAGTGTTGGGGGGGGCAGCAACCACTGTCTACCGTATCTACCGACTCAGCATGTTGCAGGGGCAATCTGCATCTGTCTACTAGCCTTGACTTCAACAGTGTTGGCAGTGCAACCACTGGTCTAGCTACCGTGACTCAAGCAGTGTGTGCAGGCAACGCAGCAGTCTACCTACCTGACTTCAGCAGTGTTGCGCTCAACCACTATATAGACGGACCTGACTCAACAGTGTTGGCAGCAACGCACTTCATATTAACACCGTAGACTCAGCAGTGTTGCTTGATGGGGCACCCTATCTGACTACCATGACTCAGGCAGAGTTTGCAGGGCAACCACTATATAGCCGACGGCTGACATCAGGGCAGTGTTGCAGGGCAACATGCACTATAAAACACGCTACTATGCAGCAGTGTTTAGGGGGCTTAAATCCACTGTCTACTACCTTTGACTCAACAGTGTTGGCAAGCAACCCACTGTCTACTAACCTGACTGCACATTTTGTCGCGCAAAAGGGCCACTATATAACACCTGACATCACAGTGTTGGGGGGGGCAGGCATACACTTATATAACATCTGACTCTAGTTCAGTGTTGGGCAGCAACCACTATCTACTACCGCTCGACTCAGCTGTGTGGGCAGGGCAACGCACTATATGACCGTTGTGATCCTGCTCAGCAGTGTTGCAGGGTGTGGCGAAGCGTGCTACTATATAACACCTGACTCATGCAGTGTTGCAAGGCAATCGGCATTGCATTCTGACTAACCTGACTCAAGTGCAGTGTTGCGGCAACCTACTATATAACCACCTGACTCAACTAGTGTTGGTGCAAGCAACCATCTTATTAACACCCCGTGTCAAGCACCATCTCTGGACTCAGTGCAGTGGTTGGGCAGGGGCCAGACTGACTACTATATAACAGCCTGACTCAGGGGGCAGTGTTGCAGTGCAACCACTATATGAAGCACCGCTGACTCAGCAGTGTTGGCAGCATACCGCTATATAACACATGACTACAGCAGTGTTGGCAGGGCAACGCACTAATCTAACTACCTGACTCAGTCAGTGTTGGCAGGGGGGCCACACATCCACTGTCTACCTAGCGGGGGGTTTACCTACTCAGTGGGCAGTGTTGCAGGGCTACGCTAATCTATCTACTGATCGCTTTGACTCAGCTAGTGTTGGGTAGCACCACTGTCTACTACGCATGACTCAGCAGTTGCAGCTAACCACTATCTACTAGCCTGACTCAGTCAGTGTTGGCAGGGGGGGGGGGGGGGGGGGGGGGGGGGGGGATAACAACCACTGTCTACTACCTTGACTGCAGCAGGGTTGCACATACCACTTGTCTATGCTACCTGACTTCAACAGTTTGGCAAGGGGGCACACCCGACTGTCTATGCTTACCTGACTATGCAACAGTGTTTTTGGGGGGTTTTTTTTTTTTTGTTTTGTTGTGTGGGGGTTTTTTTTTTGCAGCAACCACTGTCTACGACGGCTTGACTCAGCGTGTTTGGCGGCAACCACTATATAATCACCATGACTGCAACAGTGGTTGCAGGTAAGCAACCACTATATAACACCTGACTCTGTATAAACGTGTTGTCAGCAACCAATCTATCTACTACGCGCTGATCTCATGTGCAGTGGTTGGTTGTGGCAAGCAACGCACTATATACCAGCCTTTACTCAGCATGTTGGGGGGGGCAGGTCAACTTCACTATATAACATCCTGACTCAGGGCAGTGTTGGCTAGCATACGGCATCTGTCTACTACTGACTCAGGTGGACAAGTGTTGGCAAGCAACGGGGCACTATCTACTACCTGACTCAGTGGCAAGTGTTGCAGTGGCAACCACTATATAACATCCTATGACTCTGCAGCAGTGTTGGCAGCTAACCACTGCTACTCACCTGAACTTGCAGCGTGTTGGCATCGGGGGCTAACCGGTCACTATCTATGCTTCGCTGACTCAGGGGCTTAGTGTTGGAGCAACGCACTGTCTTAAACTACTCGACTCAAGCAGTGTTGCAGCAACCACTATCTAGCCATAGGCTCTGACTCCAGGCAGTGATTCAGGTCACGCACTGTCTACTACCTGAGCTCAGGTGGGGCAGTGTTGCAGGCGAAGCCGACTGTCTATCTACCTGAGCTCATAACAGTGTTGCAGCAACCACTGTCTACTACGCTGCTCAACAGTGTTGCAGGGCACAACCATCTGTCTACTACTGTTGACTCATGACAGCAGTGTTGCGGGGGGGCCAATCCCACTATATAACATAGATCCTGTACTCACAGTGTTGGTGCAGCAACACTATGAAAACACCAATGACTCAGGCAGTGTGCAGCAACGGGAATAGCCGCTATCTGATGACTACTGCACCTCAGCATGTTGGGCTTGCAACCACTATATACCGGAGCCTGACTCAGCAGTGTTGCAGTTGTCAACGCACTATTATAACACCTGACTCAGCAGTGTTGGGCAGGCAACTCAGATTGGTGTTTTCTGTCTACTAGCCTTTGACTTCAGCAGTGTTGCAGGCAAACCACTGTCTACTACTGACTCAACAGTGATGGGGGCAGACAACCACGTCTTACGTACTCTGACTCATGGCAGTGTCGCGGGCATTACGCACTATATAAGCACCGTGACTCAATACAGGTGTGTGGGCAGGCGAAGCCACTATATAACAGAAAGGCAGCACGGCATGACTCAGCAGTGTTGCTAAGCAACCACTTATCTACTACCTTGACTCAGCAGTGTTTGGGCTAGTGGGCAATCCACATATAACGCACCTGACTGGCGAGCAGTGTTGGGGCAGGGCAAACCAATTGTTTTCTAATATAACACCTGGACTCAGGGCATTGTTCGCGAGGGGGTCAAGCACTATCTACTAAGCCTTACTCAGGCAGTGTTGCGGGTCGAACCACTATAGTATCACACCTGACTGCAACGAGTGTTGGCAGGGCAACGCACTGATAGACCACTCTGACTCAGCAGTGATGCAGCAAGCGGGCACTATATAACACCTGACTCCGCAGTGTTGGCTAGGGCAACCCACTATATAACACCTGACTCAGCAGTGTTGCATGGCAAGCGCTACTGTCTACTACCTGACTGTCAAGCATGTTGCAGTAAAAAAATGTAAAAAATATGTGAAAGGTGAAAAAAAAAAAAAAGCAAGCCACTGTCTACTACCTGACGTGCTACAGTGTTGCAAGCAACCACTGTCTACTACCTGACATGCAACAGTGGTTGCAGGCAAGCGGGCACTGATATAAACACCTGACTCAGTGCAGTGTTGGCAGCACCAGCTATCTACATATATACCTGACTCAGGGGTCTAGTGTTGCGTAGCAACACTATATAAGCACCTTGACCAGGGCTAGTGTTTGCAGGCAACCACTATATAACACGCTGACTCAGCAGTGTTGGGGCAGTAAGAAAATAAAAAATTTAGGGGGGGGTTAAAATGGAAAATCAACCTCTGTCTACTAACTGACTCAGCATGTTGCAGGGCAACGCACTGTACTACTAACCGGTGACTCAAGCAGTGTGGCAGCAACCACTGTCTTACTTACCGTGACCTCAGGGTTCAGGTCGCGGCAACCACTATATAACACCTGGACTCAACATTGTTGGTCAGCAAACCATTTATTCATATATAACACCTGACTGCAGCATGTTGGCAGGCAACCAGCTAAACTACTTACCTGACTCAGCAGTGATTGCAGGGCAGACCATTTTTCCTTATATACGGTATTCACCTGACTCAGGCAGTGTATGCAGTCAACGCCACTATATAAGCACCTGACTCAGCATGTTGGCAGTGGGAGGGTGCAAGCGACTAATCTTAACTACCATCGTGACTCAGGGGCAGTGTTGCGTGGGCAACGCCCTAATATAACACGCTTAGACTTCAACATGTTGCTAGCACCACTATATACCAGCCCTGACGATCAGCAGTGTTGTGTCAGTGCTACGCGAGCTATATATGTCAGCCTGACTCAGCAAGATGGTGCAGCATACGTCACTATATAACACCTGACTTCATGGGCGAGTGTTGGGCAGCAACCGCTATATAAAGGCACATGACTCAGGGCAGTGTTTGCGAGGGGGCAACCACATATCTACTTTACCCTGACTCAGTCAGTGTTGCAAGTAATAAAAAAAAAAAAGAAAAAAGCAACCATCTGTCTACTACCTGACTGCTGCAGTGTTGGCAGCAACGCACTGTCTACTAGCTTCTGACTCAGTTCAGTGAGTTGCAGGCATATGCAACTGTCTACTACCTGACATCAGCAGGTTGCAGTCAACACTAGTCTACTACGCTGACTCAGCTCAGTGTTGCAGCAACGCACTTATCTACTATCTAGAGCTCATCATGTGTTGCAGCAACCACTATCTATCTAGCCATGACTTCAGCTAGTTGTTGCAGACAACGCAGCTGTCTACTAGCCTGACTCATGGCTAGTGTGCGGTCTAACGGTCACTATATAAGCACCTGACTGCAATAACAGTGTTGTCAGAGGCAACGCACTTATATAACACGCTGACTTCAGCATGTTGCAGCAACCCAACTATCTTAGCTGTACGCTCTGACATGGCCAGGCAGTGTGGGGCGGCATTGATACCAGCTAATCTACTACGGCTTACATTCAGTGCAGTGTTTGCATGCAACGCACTATCTAAGCGTACGGTCTGACTACAGGAAAAGCAGTGTATGCGGCAACCAACTATATAACGACTCTGACTCAACAGTGTTTTAGCAACGGCACTTATATAAGCAACACTACACTTCAGCAGTGTTTGGCAGCCAGACTCACTATATAGACACGGCTGACTCAGCAGATTTGGCAGCATACCACTATCTACTACCTGACTCAGCTAGTGTGCGCGAACACACTATCTAGCTACCTGACTGCGAACATGTTGGGGGGCAGCACAACGGTGTCACTATCTTACTACCATGACTCAGCGAGGTGTTGCGGCAACCACTATATCTACACACTTCTGGACTCAACAGTGGTTGTAGCCAACCACTATCATACTACATGACTCAGCAAGGTTGCGTGCAACCACTATCGACTACCTGACTCAGGGGGTCAGTGTTGCAGCAACCATATCCTAGTGGGTACTACCTGACGCAGGCAGTGTATGCGGCAAAACCACTATATAACACAGCCTGACTCAAACAGTGTTTGTAGGCAACCACTATATAACACCTGACTCAGCAGTGTTGGGGGCAGTGCCTACCACTATATAACAGACCTGACTCAGCATGTTGCAAGCAAACCACTATCTACATACGCGCGACTCAGGGCAGTGTTGCGGCATACCACTATACAGACACCATGACTCACAGTGTTGTTAGGGGGGCAACCACGTATCTATCTACTCTGACTCAGGCAGTGTTGGGCGGCGGAGCCACTATATAACACCTGACTTCAACATGTTGTAGGCTAACCACTATATAACAACCCTGAACTCACAGTGTTGGGCTAGTAACGGCACTATCTTACATACCATGACTTCAAAGGCATTAGTTGGGCAGCAACACTGTCCTATTACTCTGATCTCAAGCAGGTTGGGGCAGCTAACTCACTATCTACTGACCTTGACTCAGCAGTGTTGGAGGCACACGCACACTGCTACATACCTTGACTGTGCAGCAGTGTTGGTCGGCAGCAAGGTCCATCTATCTTACTAACCTTGCACTCAGCAGTGTTGCATAGGGCAACCACTGTCTACTACCTGACTCAGGCAGTGTTGGGCGAGCAACCACTTCTTACTACTGACTCAACAGTGTGGGCAGGCAATCGCACTGTCTAGCGTACCTGACTCAACAGTGTTGCAGCAAAGCCACTGTCTACTGACGCTGACGTCTCATGCAGTGTTGGCGCCAACCAACTATATACACTACCTGAACTTCAACAGTGTTGTGCAGGGCAACCACTATATAGACACCTGACTCAGCAGTGTAGCGGTATATATATAATGAAATAAATTTTAACAACTCACGATCTACTACCATGACGCAGCAGTGTTTGGGCAAGCAACTACCACTTATATAGCGTCTACCTGACTCAGCGAAGTGTTGGGCAGTGCAACTCGGCACATATATAATCTACTTACTCAGCAGTGTTGCAGCAGATCGCCATCTGACTACTGACCTGACTCAATTCAGCTGTTGCAGGGGCAAGTCGCACTGTCTACTAACGCTGACTCGAGTGTGCAGTGTCTTGGCGGCAGTGATACCTACTATATAAGCATGACGCTACTCAAACAAGTGTTGGCAGCATACCACTACTATTAAACACCTGACTCAGCAGTGTTGGGCAGGCAAACGGCACTATCTATCATTTACCTTGACTTAAGGGGCAAGTGTTGCATGGGCAACCACGTATATAACCAACCTGACTAGACTGATTGTTGGCTAGTACAGACTTCACTGGATATAACACCTGACCTGCTAGTGTTGCAGGCATACGCGAACGTGTCTAGCTACGCTTACTCAGCAGTGTTGGCGGCATACCACTATATAAGCACCTGACTGTCAAGCAGTGTTGCGAGCATACCACTTATACTCACCTGACATCAGCAGTGTTTGCAAGCATACTGCTTGTGCCACTAATATAACAACTCTGGAGCCTCAGCAATGTGGTTGGCAGCAACCATCTATTATAACGACCTACTCGAGTTGGCCAGTGTTAGCAGCACGGGGTCCGCCTATTAGTAACAACCTGACTTCAGCAGTGTTGGCTATAGCAAGACCACGTAATCTAGCTGCCAGATGACTCAGCAGTGGTTGCAGCAACTGCGCAATGGTCTACTACGGTACACGAACTGCAGTCAGTGTTGTGCAGCAAACCATATTTGTCTAATCTACTACTCCTGACTCAGCAGTGTTGACAATCGTCACTGTCTTATTACCTGACCTGCAGCAGGTTGTTGCAGGGCAACCACTATCTACTACCTGAATCAGTCGAGGTGTTGCATTGCAACCACTGTCTACTACCCTGACTTGCAAGCAGTGTTGGCAGGGCGAACTTACGATCTGTCTACTACCTGACTCAGATACATGTTGGGCAGCAGACCACTGTCTACTCGCTGACTGCAACCAGTGTTGCAGGCTAACGCACTGTCCTATGGTCTACTATACCTGACTCAGACAGTGTTGCGGCAACCGTGCACTAATAACTGACCCATGACTCTAAGCAGTGTTGCAAGGCAACGCACTTATATAATCACCTGACTCAGCAGTTTGCAGGGGGGCAACCACTATCTACACCTACTCAGCAGTGTTTGGGCAGTCAACCACTATATACTGGCACCTGACCAGGGGCTAGTGTTGCAGCAAACACTATATAGAACAGCCTGGACTCAGCAGTGGTTGGCAGCAACGCATTTGTTGTGTCTTGGTCTACTACTACTGACTGCAGGCGAGTGTTGCTGGCAACTCACTAATCTTACTACCGTTGACTCAGCAGTGTTGTCAGGGCAACCATGGGGTCTGATTATAACAACCCTGACTCAGGGCAGTGTTGGCAAGACAACATCACTGTCTACTTTACGCTGACAACAGGCAGTGTTGCAGGCAACCACTATCTACTTCCTACTCAGCATTGTTGGAGTCAACGGCACTGTCTACTACTCTGACTCACAGTGTTGTGCAGCAAGCGCAACGCACTATCGTATACGCTTGACATTCAGGGGTCTAGTGTTTTCAGGACAACCACTTGTCTACTGTACCTGGCACCTCAGGCAGTGTTTGCAGTCAACCACTGTCTCCTACCTGACTACAATCAGTGTTGCAGGGGCAACCACGTAGTGCTACTACCTGATATCAGACAGTGTTGCAGCAAACACTGTCCTAAGCTACCTGACTCAGGCAGTGTTTGCGCCACTAAGCACTAAAAAACAACCGAGTCCAACAGTGTTGTGGCATGCAACCAGCTATATAACACACTTGACTCAGGCAGTTGTTGGCAGGGCAAACCGCTTATCGTAACTTACCTGACACAGTGCAGTGTTGGGGCTAGCAACGCCAATAATACGCATTACTGCTGACTCAGGCAGTGTTGGGGGCAGCAACGCACTATATAACACGGACTGACTCAGGGCAGTGTTGCGAGCAAGCCACTGTCTATCTACCTGACGTCGAGGCAATGTGTTGGGTGCAGCAAACCACTGTCTAACGTGACCTTACATCAACAGTGTTGTGGCAAGGGCAATGCCGACACTGTCTACTTACCTGAGCTCAGTCAATAGTGTCAGCAGGCAATCCACTAAATACACCTGACTCAACGAAGTTTTGCAGCAACCACTATATAACACCATGACTGCAGGCAGTGTTGCAGGCAACGCACTATCTACTACCGTGACTCGAGAGCAGTGTTGCAGACAAGCGGCTATCTATATACGCGACCTGACTGCAGGCAGTGTTGGGCAGCAAGCCACTAATATAACGACTCTATGACTTGGCAGCAGTGTTGGCAGGCTAAGCACTATCGTACTACCTGACTCAGGGCAGTGTTGCGGCAACCATCATATATAACTAGGTGACCTGACTCAACAGTGTTGGCTATGGGGGCAACGTCACTGATATATACCACTTTGCGTGACTCATGGCATGTTTGCAGGCAACCACTAAATAACTACATGACGTCAGCAGTGTTGGGCAGGTAAAAAAAAAAAGGGGGGGGTGCAACCACTATATTAACTACCTGACTTGCATGCAGTGTTGCGAAGGCAACCACTGTCTACTACCTGACTCAACAGTGTTGCAGCAAACCACGTGTCTATGCATACGCTGACTCAACAGATTTAGGCCAGCAACGGCACGTGGTCCTACTACCTGACTCAGCAGTGTTGGCGGGGCCAACCACTATATAACAGCCTTGACTCAAAGTGTTGCAGGCAAGCGCAGTTCTAATAGTTACACCGTGACTCAGCAGTGTTGCAAGCAACGCACTTATCTATCTACCTGACTCAGCAGTGTGCAGGGCAACGCACTATATACCCATATGGGCCCTGACTCAGCAGCGTTGCAGCAAATCTCAGCTATATAACGACGCTGACTCAGCAGTTGTGCAGGGCTAACGCATTGTCTACTACGCGTGACTCAGGCAGTGTTGGGCAGCAACGCTACTGTCTACAGACCTATGACTCAACAGTGTTCAGGCAATCGCACTTGTCTACTACCTGACTCAAGCAGTGTCGCGGCACACTCACTATATATAGCACCAATGACTCAACAGTGTTGCAAGCAACCTACTTATAGGAACACTATGACTCAGGCGAGTTGTTGGGGCATCAACCTGTGCAATCGGTCACTATCTAACTACGCTGAGCTAGGGGCACTTATGTTGGGCATCAACCACTTATATATCATTCTCTCTGACGTCTAGCAATGTTGGGCAGCAACCACTTATATAACACCATGACTCAGGCATGTTGCAGGCACAAGCACTATCTACTACGCATTGACTGCAGAAGTGTTGCGGCACCACTATATAACACCATTGACTGTCGGTCCATACATTGTAGCAGGGGGCAAGGTCAGCAACCAGCATATATACCACCCTGACTCAGCAGTGTTGGCAGGCAACGCACATATATGAACACAGCTGACTCAGCCATGTGTAGCAGCAGACTTCACTATATTAGACACCTGACTCAGCAGTTGTGGGGCAGCAACCGGCTATATACACGCTGACTCAGGGGGCAGTGTTTTGCGAGCAACCACTATCTTAGCTAGCACTGACTCAGTCAGTGTTGCAGGCTAACCACTTGTCATAGCTACACTGACTTACAGCAGTGGTTGGCAGGTACAACGGCAGCTGGTCTACTTTACTCTGACTCAGCAGTGTTGGTGGCAGCAACAACCTGTCTACTTACACGCTGTCTCACTGGCATGGTTGAGCAGCAACCAGCTGTGCTGACTTACCCTGACTCAAGCTGTGTTGGCAGGGCAACGCACTATCGTAACTACCTGACGCAGGCATTGTTGAGGCAACGCACTATCTACTATGCTGACTCAGCAGGTGTTGCAGCAAAGGCCCGACGTGTCTACTGACCTACCTGATCTCAGCCAGTGTTGTGGCAGCAACCACTATCTACTACCTGACTCAGCAGTGTTGCGGCTAACCATGGCTGTCTGACTAGCCATGACTCAAGCAGTGGTTGCGGCAAGCTTGGGGGCTTGTTCTACGTCACTATATAACACGCTGTACTCACAGTGTTGCAGCAATCCACTATATAACACTGATCTTCAGCAGTGTTGCAGGCAAACTCACATACCTACTGACCTGACTCAGCATTTGTGGCGGCAACTCCAGCTTATCTACTAGCTCCTAGACATCAGCAGTGTTGCAGCAACATTGGCACTATGCTACTTACCATGACTCAGGCAGTGTTGCGCAAAACCACTATATAACACGTGGCTGACTCAACAGTGTTGTAGGGGCGAACCACTGATATAATCTACCTTGACCTCAGGGCAGGTTGGGGGCAGACCACCACTATATAGACACCGAGCTCAGGGGTTCAGCGTTGGGCAAGGCAGGACACCTGCGTGACCCATCTATCTACACGCTGACTCAGCAGTGTTGCGGGCCAACCACTATTTTCTACTACGTAGCTGGGACTGCAGGCAGTGTTGGCAGTCTAACGCTCTATCTATGACTGAGCTCAGCAGTGTTAGGTTGGTTCGGGCACACACGTATATAATCATCCACTTGACTCAACAGTTATGTAGGCAACCACTATATAACATTGACACTGACTCAGCAGTGTTGGCTATGCCAATCACTATAATAAAGCACCGTGAGCTCATGGCAGTGTGGCAGGCAAACTCACTATCTACTAGCCTGACTCAGGCAGTGGTTGCGGGGCAACGCACTATACAAATCACCACTGACTCAAACAGTGTTGTAGGCAACGCATATCTATCTACGCTGACTCAGCAGTGTTGGCACGGCAATCACCACTATATAACACCTGACTCAAGGCAGTGTTGTAGGCAAACCATTTCTATATAACCGCTGACTGCAGTGCAGTGTTGTAGCAGTGCAACCACTTATATAACACCTGACTCACAGTGTAGTAGTCAATAACTGACACTATATAACACGTGATGGACCTGAAGCCCCTGACTCACGAGTGTTTGAAGGGGCAACGCACTATATAACACCTGATCAGGGGCAGTGTTGTAGGCAACCTACTATATTAAACCCTGTCGTGCAACAGTGTTGTAGGGTCAATACTCATCGTTATAACACCTGACTCAGCAGTGGTTGTAGCAACCACTATAAAACATCCTGACCTCAATAACAAGTGTTGAGGCAACCACTATATAAAATCACGCTGAACTTCATTACAGGTGTTGTAGGCAACCACAATATAACATACCTGACCTCCAACAAGGGTGTTGTAGGCAACCTACTATATAACACGCTGACTCAATCTAGGTTGTAGGCAACCACTTCACATGGACTACTCGGGATGAGGAACTTCCTGAAGGCAGGTTCAGTGGGGACCAGAGAAAGCTGGCTAGGGGAAGAGCCAGTTAATGAGATGATGGAATATGTAGCAACATGTGCAAGGAGGCTGAGGAGTAGGTTTGTACCCAAGGTAACAGGGAAAATGAAAAAGCGCAGGATGGAGCCGGCATGGTTCACCGCAAAGTGCTAAGAAAAGGCTAAAAACTCAAAGTGTGGGCAGGGAATGAAAGAAATATATTTAGAAAGGCAAAAGGACCGCAGGAGAATGAAAGAAGCAGGTCGTAGTAGGGCGCAGGAAAAGAAATAATGCACAGATAAGAAGGAGGCCCAAGCGACAATATGAAAACTGATGCATATGGGGGGCTAAGGTGCGTAAAGCCAAATCCGACCCGAAACTGTTATTATGGTCAGCCATCTTCAGTTAGGAAGCAAACAGTGCAAAGGAGGGTCTATGTTTAATGCAGTGCTAAGGAAGTAGAGGAGAGCCAAAAAAGAAATGACCGTGAAAGCATGTGGGAACAGTCAACAAGAGATTTCAAAGAAGTGTTGCACTAGGGGTGGGGGGAGAGTATAGAAGGGTGCTCTGCAGAAAGGGACTGGAGAGGTAAGGAACCACCACCAAGTGCTGAGCAACGAGTGGTCACACAACCTGAGGGAGAAGAAGTGAAGAAGCTTCTGAGTGAGCTAGATATCTCCAAGGCTAATGGGGCCGAAGATAACATCATCTCTGGCGACATCGGTCCTGAGAGAGGGAGCAGAGCGGCAGTTGGTACGCCCTTTAACAACAAATATTCATATTGCATCTATCGAAAGCAGGGAGATTGCCTGAGGCATGGAAGACAGCAAATGTAGTCCCGAAATTCTTTAAAAAAAAGGAGACAGACATGAAGCACTATCTTCTATGCAAACCCAGCTCGAGTAACTCTACACGTGACATGTATAGTATGCAAAATCATGGGGAATGATTAGCAGGATAAGATTGTGGAACACCTAGATAAAGGATGATCCTCATCAACAAGCAGCCAACATGGTTTCAGACAGAATCCTGTGTCAGCTAAAGCTAGCTGGATTCTATGACGATGGTGACACAGTTAAGACAAGAGAGGGGGGAGGTGGGGGAGAGAGTGGGGTGACTGCATATTCTTGACTGTGCGAAGAAGGCGTTTGACACAGTTCGTACGAGCAAGGAGATTAGTGAAAAAACTGGAGGACAGGCAAGCACGGATAAACAGGGGGAAGGCACTTACAATGGATCAGGGAATACTTTGTCATGAAGACAGCAGGCGAGTCTTGTCAGCGTGGAGAGGTGTCAGAGTGGGCACCTGTGAGACCAGCGGGGTCCACGCAGTCACTAGGACGCAGTGCTGTTCTGGTTATTTGTGAACGACAGACAGGAAGGAATAGACCTGAGGTGTCCTGTACGCATGATGACGTGAAGTTGAGTAGAAGAAATGCACATTGATGCGAAGAGGGCCTAGGTGCAGAACTACAAAGGATTGCTGGACAGCGCAGAACCTAGGTCGTGTGCATGGCAATTGCTCGGTCTGGAATTCAAATCGCCACCAAAGTGAAAAGTCATGAGAGGTTGGGGAAGGGGCAAAGAAGACCTGCAGATCGGAGTAGCAGTCTAGGGGGCGCAGGGACTACATACCTGCCCTCAATGGAAAATAGATGCTTGGGGGTGAGTATAAGAATCTACCGTTTAGGCACATCTCCTGAAGCGCACAGACTATCAAGCCAATAACGGCTGCAGGCATATGGCTGCCTAGGCTAAACGCTCCATGAGCAGGCATTCGGTCGATGGGGGGGGGGGGGGGTAGATTGGTAATCACGCTAATATAGGAATCGTTCAGGACTGTACACCGTGTACGTTAACCGTCATATTGGAGTATGCGGCAAGCTCCAGTTTGGAAACCCACACCTAGCCTAAAGGCACGTAAAGAAGGAGCTAGATGAAAAGTTGCAAAGGTTTGCAACAAGACTAGTCCCAGAGGCTAAGAGTATGTCGCGGAGTTTCGTCCGGAGCAGACACTGGAGGTACAGGAGTAGATATGGACGACATGATAACGACATCAAAATTACGAGGAGGAATTGACAAGGTGGAGCAAGACAGGATGTTGCCCGGGGGGGGGGGGAGGATGGGGGGCGCAGTTGATTGGACACTTAACAAGGGGACGGAGTTGGAAGTTGAAGACACAGATAAATCACAGGGATGTTAGGAAGTATTTCTTCAGCCACAGAGTAGTCAGTAAGTGGAATAGTTTGGGAAGCGATGTAGTGGAGGCAGGATCCATATATAGCTTTAAGCAGAGGATGAGAAAGCTCACGGTTCATGGAGAGTGACCTAGTAGCGACTAGTGAAGAGGAGGGCCAGGAGCTCGGACTCGACCCCTGAAACCCTCAGCTAGGTGAGTACAACTAGGTGAGTACACAGAGGGTGAGTATAAAAACCGAACAAAATCTCCTAAGGCGCACATCAATCAGATAACTGCTGAGGCATACGGGCGACTAACAAACCTAAGAACAGCATTCCGACATCTCAGTAAGAGTCGTTCAGGACCGTGTACACCGTGTACATCGGGCCCATATTGGAGTATGCAGTACAAGTATAGAACCTGTACTTGACCAAACTCGTCAGGAAATAAGAGAAAGTGCAAAGGTTTGCAACGAGACTAGTCCCCGGAGTTAAGCTGTATGTCCTACGAGGAGAGGTTAAGGGGAAATCGACGTGACGACACTGGAGGACAGGAGGACGGGGAGGGGGAGGGACAATTATATCGACAAATAAAATCCTCTATGGAACGACAAGGTGGACAGAGGCAGATGTTCCAGCTAAAGACTAAAAATGAGCCACAGGGATGTTAAGAAATATTTTTTCAGCCACAGAGTTGTCAGGAATTGAAAAAATCTGGAGAGTGACGTAGTGGAGGCGAAGAGGAAGAAGAGATACGATAAGCTCATGGAGCAGGAAGGGGAAAGGACCCAGTAACGACTAGTGAAGAGACGGGACCAGGAGCTGTAACTCGACCCCTGCAACCACAAATAGGTGAGTACAAATAGATAGTACACACACACACACACACACACACACACACACCCCACAAAACACACACCCCACTATAATACTGCTCACTAAATACAATGTTTATCATGGGCCCAGTTAGGGTTCTTCAGTTTTTAATAATTTTAATATATATTGACTCTGTATCACTATATTGTTTGTAACAAACTTACGAAACTCTGCAGAGCGAAACGTTGCACAATAAAATTACACGTTAACTGAACGTGTAATTTTATCTAACAAGGAACTGTTATGCAGGTGCTGGACATAACATAAAATGAGAGTGAAAAAACTCGTCTATGGTGTCAACCTGCCATTCATTATTAATCATCAGGATTGTCTTTAAATATTATTCAAATCGTCTTTTGGAAGCTTTAGAAATGGGTTCTACAAGTGGATCAGTGTGACGGCTGGATCAGTGTGACGGGCTGGATCAGTGTGATGGGCTGAATCAGTGTGATGGGTTGAATCTTCCGTGATTTTATGTTTCTCGTCCTAATCAAATATTTTACCGTGGCAATAATTATATTCTACTGTCTGCCAACCATTAATTCACTGCAACACTGCCTCATACTGTGTCAACCGAAGCAACACTCACTGCAACACTCCTCATTTTCTATGTCAAGGGAAGCAACACTCACCGCAACACTGTCATACTGTGGAAGAACAAGATAATGAGCAACACATAGGTATCTTTATTGTTGAAATGTATCGCAGCAAATTTCTTTCAGTCGAATACTGCGGAGATTATTATACTGAGACAGTGAATTAGTGGAGATTGTGAGGTGTTTGGTCCCCTCAAATTTGATAGTTGTTCAGTCCCTCGGCCTCCCTTTGGAAAAATTTTTCATTCTCTCAGCATTGACACTACCACTACGCGAAGGCCACAAAAATTAGGTGTCCAGTGAGAACACTAGAGATGTCTCCTCTAATGCTGGGGTTTCAATTCGGGGAGTGGTATGCTCAAAGACTTATTTTTATTCTCCTGCTGTGGCTTCCAGCAGGAGAATGGGCGGGAGACTTCCTTAACTACTCGGATTTGAACTCGATCAGGAAGGCTATAGAAAACTTGCCAGAAGTATTTCTTTTACAGAGTTATCTGGGACCACAGCAACTCCAGCACCAAGATGTTACCCTCGATAAAATTTTATGATAATAAAACTACAAACTACCATCAATAATTATGATAACAGGAATACAAAGTAACATCAATAATAATGATAAGAATAAGAGCTATCAGTAATCATTAGGACCTATTTTTTCGTTATTATATTTCGATATTACCTTACAATAATATTACTGAAATAACATAGAGATTAAGCTTATTCAATACAACATGTTATAACAATTTTGGTATCAAAATTTTTACAACATTAAAAATGTTGGTGAGAAGTGTAATATAATGACGGAACTGAGGGTTTTTGAAACTTAAGTAAGACATTTCGGAATGCAGGGAGTGTTCAACAGCTCAGGTCACAGAGCATGTGAACATGAATGGACGAGCACATTTTCAGTAATGAACGAAATAAAATAAAGTTGTTGAAGAAGACAAGAATTCATTCAGGCAGCCTAAAACACTTCTGAAAAGAAATCAATTCGAGAGAAAATGTAAGAACACTATAAAAAAGATTGTGCCCTGGACCTGGGAAGCATCTATAACTCTGACAGTTGACCTCACTGTGTCCGCTGTTCCCATCTTGCTTTCACCTATTTTTTCACTGTCTCGTTGAGTCCCTCCTTTATTACTTCGAATAGATTGTTATAACCTCTGTTGAAGTATATCACTCTTATAATAAACAAAAAACCAGAAACCAGAGATCTGCAGATCTCTGGTATCAACACATCGTCGTCTGTTTAAGGTCACAAATAACTGTCTGTATGGTCATCACAAAAACGTTTGTTTGCATTAATCAAGCAGCAGTTGCCAGAATCAAAGCTATTATATTCCACTTGTAAGTTTCAGTAACTTTTCTTCTGTTCCTGCCGTATCACTATACGTTTATGTTACTATTGCTTCTCGGTATTATGTGTCCTTTTATTTTTTTTCCATACTGATCTGTACAGTTTTATAAGTTACTGTGGCGTT
Source organism: Cherax quadricarinatus (assembly GCF_026875155.1). NCBI lineage: Eukaryota > Metazoa > Arthropoda > Malacostraca > Decapoda > Parastacidae > Cherax > Cherax quadricarinatus. The sequence goes on along the minus strand of NC_069455.1, from coordinate 429,531 downwards.
CATCGGTTGTTACGTATAATTTTTGGAGTGTTATTGTAACAGTTGTTTTATTTGATATGCTGTTCTTTTATGTTGGTGTAATGTTCAAGTATGTTGTTATACTCCACCTTCCGCAGCAGTGTCTCACATTCATGCTCTTAAAGCAATATTAATGGCAAAATAAAATAGCAGAAGACACCAAAAATCAACTCGAGAAAAATAATTTACCAGCTGATCCTGCAACGCCTGGCAAGTCAAAAATATTGTTTTGTCCTGCAACCTGTCAAGTCTACCATATTGTTGATCCTGCAACCTGGCAAGTCCACCACATTGTTGATCCTGCAACCTAGCAAGTCCTACCACACTTGTTTATCTTGCGCAAACTGTCAAGTCTACCACACTGTTGATCCTGCAACCTGGCAAGTCCAAAATATTGTTGATTCCCTGCAGCAACCTGGCAAGTCTAAAATATTGTTGATCCTGCAACGTGGCCAAGTCTAAAATATTGTTATCCTGCACGGGCAAGTCTAAAATATTGTTGAGCCCTCAACCTGGCAAGTCTACCATAATTGTTGATCCTGCAACCTAGCAAGTGCCACCACATTGTTGATCTGCAACCTGAGGCAAGTCACACCAGATTGTTGATCCTGCAAACCTGGCAAGTCTACCACATTGTTTATCCTACAACCTGGCAAGCCCACCACATTGTTGCTCCTGCAACCTGTCAAGTCTACCATATTGTTGATCCACTGCAACCGGCAAGCAACCACATTGTTGATGCTGCAACCTGGCAAGTCTACCACATTGTTGATCCTGCAGACCTAGCAAATCTACCACATTGTTGATCCTGCAACCTGACAATCTACACATTGTTGATCCTGCAACCTAGCAAATCTACCACATTGTTGATCCGCAACCTGGCAAGTTTACCACATTGTTGATTCCTTCAACCTGGCAATTTACCACATTGTTGATGCCTGCAAACGGCAAGTCTACAGCATTGTTGATCCCACAACCTGTCAAGCCCACCACATTGATGATCCTGCCACCTGGCATCTAACCATAATTGTTGTTCACTGCAACCTGGCAAGCGGCAATCCACATTGGTTGATCGCAACCTGGCAGTCTACCACATTGTTGATCCTGCAACCTAGCAAACTACCACATTGTTGATCCTGCAACCTGGCAAGTTTACCACATTGTTGATCCTGCAACCTTGGCAAGTTTTTACACTTGTTTGATCATTCACCCTGGCAAGTTTTACAACATAGCTGATCCTGAAACCCTGCAAGTTTACCACATTGTTGATCCTCAACCTGCAATTTACCACATTGTTGATCCTAGCAACCCTCTGGCAAGTTTTCCCACATGCTGAATCCTGCAACCTGGCAAGTTTACCACATTTGTTGATCCTGCAACCTGGCAAGTTTTACCACATTGTTGATCCTGCAACATGGCCAGTTTACCACATTGTTGAATCCGGCAACCTTCAATTTACCACATTGTTGATCCTACAACCTGCAAGTTTACCACATTGTTGATCCTGCAAACCTGACAAGTTTGCCACAATTGTTGAATCTGCAACCTGGCAAGTTTACCACATGTTTATCCCTGCAACCCTGGCAGAGTCTACCACATTGTTGATCCTGCAACCTCTCAAGTTTTACCACCACATTGTTGATCCTACAACTACCTGGCAAGTTTACCACATTGTTGATCCTGCAACCCTCTCAAGTTTACCACTTGTTGATCCTACAACCTGGCAAGTTTTACCACATTGTTGATCCTGCAACCTGGCAAGTTTGCCACATTGTTGATCCTGCAACCTGGCAAGTTTACCACATTGTTATCCTGTGCAACCTGGCAAGTTACCATAAAGCATTGTTGATCCTGCAAACTGGCAAGTCTACCACAAATTGGTTGACCTGCAACCTGGAAGTTTGCCACATTGTTGATCCGGAAACCTGGCAAGTTTGCCAACATTGTTGAATCCGGAAACCTGCAAGTTTAGCTCACATTAGTTGATCCTGCAACCTGGCGATGTTTACCACATTGTTGATCCTGCAACCTAGCAAATCTACCACATGTTGATCCTGCAAACTGACAAGTCTACCACATTGTTGAATCCTTGCAACCTAGCAAATCTACCACATTGTTGAACCTGCAACCTGGTCAAGTTTAGCCACAATTGTTGATCCTGCAACCTGGCAAGTTTTACCACATTGGTGATCCTGCAACTGGCAAGTCCTACTCCACATTGTTGATCCTACAACCTGTCAAGAGCCCACCACATTGTTGATCCTGCAACCTGGCAAGTCAACCATATTGTGATCCTGCAACCTGGCAAGCACAACCACATTGTTGATGCTGCAACCTGGCAAGTCCTACCACATTGTTGATCTCTGCAACCTAGCAAATCTACCACATTCTTGACCTAGCAACCTGGCAAGTTTGCCACATTTGTTTGATTCCTGCAACTGGCAAGTTTTACCACATAGTTGATCATGCAACCGGCAGTTTACCACAGTTGCTATCCTGAAACCTGGCAAGTTTACCACATGGTTGATCCTGCAACCTGGCAAGTTTACCACATTGTTGACCTGCAACCTGCAAGTTTACCACATGCTGATCCTGCCACCTGCAAGTTTTACCCACATTGTTGATCCTTCAACCTGGAAGTTACCACATTGTTGAATCCTGCTGCAACATGGCAATTTATACCACATTGTTTGATCCTGGCAACCCGCAAGTTTTCACACATTGTTGATCCTGCAACCTCTCAAGTTTACCCATTGTTGATCCTACAACCTGGCAAGTTACCACATTGTTGACCTGCAACCTGCAAGTTTGCCACATTGTTGATCTGCAAACCTGGCAAGTCTACCACATATTTTGATCCTGCAACCTGGGCAATCTACCACATTGTTGATCCTGCAACCTGGCAATTTTACCACATTGTTGATCCTGCAAACTGGCAAGTCTACCCACATTGTTGATCCTGCAACCTGGCAAGTCCTACCACATTGTTGATCCTGCAACCTGGTAAGTTGCCACATTGTTGATCTCGGAATCCTGGCAAGTTTGCCACATGTTGATCCGGAAACCTGGCAAGTTTACCACATTGTTGATCCTGGCAACCTGGCAATTTGCCACATTGTTGTCCAGGAAACCTGGCAAGTTGCCACATTGTTTGATCCGAAACCTGCCAAGTTTGCCACAATTGTTGATCCGGAAACCTGGCAAGTTTAAAACCACATTGTTTGACCTGCAACCTGGCAAGTTTACCACATTGTTGATCTGCAACCTGGCATGTTTACCACATTGTTGATCCTGCAACCTGGCAAGTCCACCACATTGTTGATCCTGCCAACCTGGCAAGTCCACTACATTGTTGATCTGCAACTTGGCAAGTTTACCACATTGTTTGATCACCTGCAACTTGGGCAAGTTTTACCACATTGTTGATCCTGCAAAACGCTGGCAAGTTACCACATTGTTGATCCTGCAACCTGGCAATCCACTTCCATTGTTGATCCTGCAACCTGGCCAAGTTTTACCACATTGCTGATCCTCGCAAACTGGCAAGTTTGCCACATGTTGATCCTGCAACCTGGCAAGTTTGCCACATTGTTGAATCCCTGCAACCTGGCAAGTTTGCCACATTGTTGATCCTGCAACCCTGGCAAGTTGCTGTTTTATAACAAATATTTATTGCTAATACTTTAAATTAATGTTTGTTTTAGGGAACACTTTTCTTCCACAGTGTCAATCACATTTCCTGACCTACACTGCTGGCACTGACCAAATTGGGGACAAACTCTCACTCACCCTGCTGTCATCTCACTCACCCTGCTTGTCATCCTCACTCACCTGCTGTCATCTCACTCAACCTGCTGCTGTCGATCTCACTCACCCTGGACACTGCTGTCATTCTCGCACTCACCCTGCTGTCATCTCACTACCCTGCTGTCATCCACTCACGCCTGTCTGTCATCTCTCATCACCCTGCTGTCAGCTCACTCTCCCTGCTATCATCTCTAACACCTGCAGTCATTCTGTCTCACCCTGCAGCCTCTCTCTCACACCCTCCCTGTCTTCTCTCGCTTTGGAGCCTACCCTACCTGTGCTACAGCTTCTTTTAGTGCCCACCTCCCATTTAGCAATGGCCCACTTTTGAACATCACCCATAATGCCTACAGGCTTGCACGTGCAAGTTCCTTGTTATAGGTGTAGGATGTCTCTTATACCTTCGCCAGCTTTGTACTTAGCAGTACAGCCTCTCTACAACGAAAGCCAAACCAAGCTGATCTGTAGGCTTCGTCCACATATTTGCCGGTGAGAATGTGTTCTTGTTTGTAGATTAAGGATGTGTCCAGTGAAGGCTTTCACTTGGTTGTCAACATCCCCTTGGAGAAGAGCATTCCATCGGTGGTGGCGAGCCTCCGAAGAGCAAAGGCTGGCCAAATTATACCTCTTTCCCATAGCCAGGTTGTGCGTGTGGACTCTCACCACGTCTGTTGGGATCTTAAGGGTCGTAAAACAGCCCCTTTTGTTTGGGGTCAGAGGATCCAACGTAGCCGAGGGTTGATCAATGACTTATGCCTTCTGCCAGATCACTCACTACTGGTCAAGGAGGAGCCAGAGATATGAGTAGGGAACTTAACAAATTTTCTCATGTCCTAACACTGCAAGAAGGCCATTCAAAGTCCCTCTGTATAAGGTTTTGGTTGGGTCACCAACAATTATAATATGTTGACAGTTGTGTTTGTAGCAGAAGGGAGTCAATATTTTTCCATTAGGAAGTTGATAGGGTCGCATGTTGCCACTGAGGTCTGTACATTGCACATGCTAGTACAGAGGTACAGTGTTTTTTTAACAGAGCTTGAAGAACATCATTTCAAGATGTTTAGGGGTGGCAACATCATGTGATGGGCATGAACACTTTTAGAGAAGCACACAGCAACACCTCCTCCTTGCCCTTGCACTGTCTCTTCTCATCCATGAAGTTGTAGCCAGCAATTCCTGCAAAATTTTCTGGATCCTGTCATCCAAAAAATGTTTTCAACAACAGCTATCATGTCGGGACGTCGAGTGTTCACAAATCATGTGTGAGCTCTCCAACATTAGTAAATGAAACCTCTAATTTTGCGGACAGGATGCGATAGACTCTGGCTCCTCATGATGAATGGTCAGCTGAGGTGGGGGGTGTGTAAGGGCATGTAAGGTGCCCTGCCCTTGAGAGAGGTAGGGTACTGAGGCAGCTGGCAGGGAATGTGGTCTGTGGTCCTTGTATAAGGCACGTGTGAATGTGTATTCTCTTCTCTCTCTCTCTCTTCCTCTCCTGCTCTCTCTCCTCTCTCTCGTCTCCTCTCTCTCTCTCTCTCTCTCTCTCTCCTCTCCTCTCGTCTCACTCTCTCCTCTCTCTCTCTCGTCTCTCTCTCTCCTCTCTTTCTCTTTCTCTCCTTTTCTTCTCTCCTCTTTCTCTCTCTCTCACCCTCGCACAACCTTCACTTTCTCCTTTCATTCCACCATTTCTCTCTCCCTTTCTCCCCATCACCAGTGCTTCCCGTCTCCTGCCCCCTCAAAGAAGACCTGTGTGTTTTGTTAGCCAACTTGTTCTAACTGGAAAACTTGCTGAGGGATATAGAGGTGAGGGAAAGAGAGAGAGTATGAGTGGGAGAGTGGAAGAGGAGTGTGTGGTGTAAGGGAGTAAGGTAGTTGTGTGAGAATGTATGTGAGGGAGTGTGGTAAGAAAATATGTGGAAGGTGTGGAGAAAGTATGCGAGGGAGGAGTAATCTGAGAAAGGCGACGGGAAGTGCTGGAAAATAAGGGGAAGGGAGATGTCAGAGTGCAAGATGAAAAAGAGGAAGAGGAGAGAGGTAGATGTGGAAGGAAGATGACCATCTTGTAGACAGTAAAATGAGAAACACGTCAAATCGGAAGATGGAACAGGTGTATAATTCCTCTCATTGCTTGCTTTAATATGTGGTATTATTGCTCTCATTGCTACTATAATATGGTTGTATAATCCCTCTCATTGGCGCTACTATATTGTGTATAATTTCCTCTCATTGCCCTACTACAATATGGTGTATATTCCTCCTCATTGCCCTACTATAATATGGTGTATAATTCATCTCATTGCCTACTATAATATGTGTACAATTCCTCTCTTGCCTACTATAATATGGTGTATAATTCCTCTCATTGCCTATTATAATATGGTGTATAATCCCTCTCATTGCCTACTATAATATGGTGTATAATTCCTCTCATTGCCTACTATAATATGGTGTATAATTCCTCTCATTGCCTACTATAATATGGTGTATAATTCCTCTCTCATTGCCTACTGTAATATGGTGTATAATTGCTCTCATTGCCTACTATAATATGTGTATAATTTCCTCTCCAATTGCCTACTATAAAATGGTGTATAATTTTCTCTCATTGCCTACTATAATATTGTGTATAATTCCTCTCATTGCCTACTATAATATGGTGTATAATTTCCTCTCATTGCCATATTATAATATGGTGTATAATTCCTCTCATTGCCTACTATAATATGGTGGTATAATTCCCTCGCATTTGCCTATTATAAATGGTGTATATTTCCTCTCATTGCCTACTATAATTATGGTGTATAATTCCCTCCTCATTGCCTAACTATAATATGGTGTATAATTCATCTCATGCCTACCTATTATATGTGGTATAATTCCCTCTCATTGCTACTATAATATGGTGTATAATTCACTCAATTGCCTACTATTATATGGTGTATAATTCTCTCATTGGCCTACTATAATAAATGGTTGTATAATTCGTCTCATTGCCCTACTATTATATGGAGTATAATTTCTCTCTTGCCTACTATAATATGGTGGTAAACAATTCTTCTCATTGCCTACTGTAATATGGTGTACAATTCCTCTCATTGCCTACTATAATATGGTGTATAATTTCTCTCATTGCCTACTGTAATATGGTGTACAATTCCTCTCATTGCCTATTATAATATGGTGTATAATTCCTCTCATTGCCTATTATAATATGGTGTATAATTCCTCTCATTGCCTACTATAATATGGTGTTATACTGAAGAATATAATTGCTATATAAAAGGACACAGATGCAGCTAATGTAATAATAATAGGTAAAAGGACACATCAGTTGCATCTGTGTTCTTTTACCTAATACTTTGTAGATAATTTCTATTAATTTCTAAGAATATAATTACAGAGACAAAGGGATTAAAATTACTTCATTACCAAAGTCAAAGGCCAAACTACCTGCATTTCGGTAGGTTAATTTACCAAAAAGATATTTTACAGTAGTTTCTGGCACTATGTCTGGTTGTTTTGAACTGTATCAGAGGCAGAATGTGACACTCAAGCTCCTCTTCATAAATGAGAAGATGCTAAAAATATTCAGAAATAATACTGTAGCTACGACAGTTTCAGAAATTTCCTTTCAGCATTGAAGGTTATAATGACTGTTATAGTGAAAGTTATAGTGACTGTTATAGTGAAAGTTATAATGACTGTTATAGTGAAAGTTATAATGACTGTTATAGTGAAAGTTATAATGACTGTTATAGTGAAAGTTATAGTGACTGTTATAGTGAAAGTAATAGTGAACTGTTATAGATGAAAGTTATAATGACTGGTTTATAGTGAAAGTTATAATGACTGTTATAGTGAAAGTTATAGTGACTGTTATAGTGACTGTTATGGTGAAAGTTATAATGACTGTTATAGTGACTGGAGTCTCTTTGGTTACAGTAACTATCAATAAAATGTTCGTGAGAGATCTAAGAATGTGGAAACAAGATAAGTGAAATACACTGTCTGTTCTTTACCATATGAAAATAGAAATAATAATTTAGTAAATAAATAAAACTCTCTTTCTCTCTTAGTATCTTCTTCACATCTTCATTTATATCAATATCTCTATATTAATACTCAAAAAATCAGGTAGAAAATATAATTTATCATTTCAGGAGACACCATCACCGCATTGGCTGCTCTTAACCACCTAAATCAGCTGTCACATCTCTCTCACCCTGTTAACTAGTTCAATAACATGTATCTTCATTGAACTGAAATTGTATTAGTAGTTGTTGAGGACACATCCTGTGGCCTCCTAGATTACTGTGATCAGCATCACTGATCTGTGGCATCGTAGAACCTCATCTAAGCTATTCTCATGTTTTCGGAACATACGAATCGAATCGAAGAAGACGAACAAGATCTGTCGTGAGATGGGAAGGAAGGAAGGATTAGGAAAGATGGAAATATAACTGGAAAAAGATGGGAAAGAAGGGAAGAGGAGAATCAAGGGAAGTGGTCCACCACTTTTGGGACATGTGGTACCGAAGTACTAGAGGCGTAGAATGAGAGGCTTTGAATGATGTCGTTACTACCTTGGCTATTTAGGAGAGGTGGCGAAAGGCAGCGGCAGGAGCTGAGATGTCAGTAGGCAGCAAACAGGAGGAGTTAGTTTTATTCTCTTTGATCCGGTTTGTCCACTGCTTTGAATTTTGTTTTAGAGGTTGTGTCCACACATATGGGAGAGCTGTAGAAGAGGTTTCGTTGGTTGGAGTTGGTGGATTAACTGTTGACGGTAGGGATGGCTTTTAGGTCGTGTGTACGTTGCAGTGTTGTCTTGGAGATCTTTTTGATGAGTTCTAGGCGAGTCATTGGGCTGTGGGTCTTGTGTCGTGGTGGAAGAACATGAGTCCCTTTGTGTTTAAAAACACCATAGTGTTCCAGGCAATCGCACGTGATGAGTCGAGAAGGCGGTGGTGGAGTTTGAGAAGGTGGGTTGATGGCGAGGTAGGGTAGGATAATTGGTTTGGGTCGTGGTGTGACAAGCCCAGTTGACCAATAGCAAGACGTGTGCTGGTCTTTGATGTTATCAGGGAATGATTGATTGAGGATTCAGAAGAAGGAGGAGTCGTCGTTATCAATTAATAAATTCCTTCATGTCATCTGGCGCTTCAAAACCGACGATCTTCGGGATTTATTCAAAATCTCAGCTGATGGTGGATTGCAGGAAGTTAAATTGATGGCATGCTTGTAAGTGCAAAGAAGTTCATTAATAGTCCGGTTGAAAGAGCCAGTTATTGCAGCATTTTGCAGTGAGCAAACATCATTGCAGTAATAGAATTTGTAGAGATATCCCGTCAGGTGGAGGTTGGGTAGTGAGAGAATCGTGGAGACGAACTGTTGAGAGGCTTGTAGAATCTTGATGTTGTTGATTGAATCTTGCAATTCGCAGCGTATGAATGAGAGGTTCCAGATGACTTCTTAGTTTCTTCCTTCAGTTTTCCCTTAGAGGGATATCTCCTTACGCACTGGACATTATGGCTGCAAGAGTATGTGGTCCACTCTTACAGTTGATGCAAGTGGGAGAAGCAGTGGAAGTGCAAGAACGAAAAACGTGATGACCTGCAAGATCCACAGGTGAACATAACTTCTTGTTCTTTCACTGGCAGTCGGCGTAGAGTGACTGTAACGAGTAGCATGTCCAACATGGTGTTATGTAAGGTGAAGTGTTCAGGCTCAATCTGACGAGGGTTGATGTAGTAGTAAGAATGGCCAGGCCATCAGACAGTGCTCTGGTTCGCCCATGGTAATGTACTAGAAACGTGATCTTGACATCGAGAAGCGTGGGGATCTTCACACAGAGTCCAATCTTGGCCCAAGTGTTGGAGGCCTTCACAACATTAAAATTATCAACTATTATTAACTATTAATTTATTAATTTCGATCACACGTAGTTACTCTGAGTTAACCTAGACCCTGCCATGTGGAAGGCCCCAGTGCTCCCAACTATTCACGCCGGACGAGTGGGAGGGGCGCGTGTTCCATTTCCCTTTCGACTTCCGCGCGCGAGACGTGACGCCCTCTTTCTCTTTCTTATCTCTGCTTATCTTCTTGGTTCATTTTCCAGGTCACTTCCATCCGTGGTGGGCCCCAAGATGTCACTCCCTCCACACTACTCCCCACTTCTATTTTCTTGGTGCTTTTTCCTATTTCGTGTCCTCTAAGATACACTCCCTTAATCACTTCCCCAGGTTCTGTATTTTGTAGCTTCCCTAAGATTAGCGGTTTTTGGCCTTTTCTGTTGATCTTTCCTGGTTGCAAACTTTGTCTTTTCTTGCTTGTCTAGTCAGGTGTTGTCGCAGTCAGGGGTGGTCATAGGAGTGATTATAGATGTGGTCATAGTCACGAGTGGTTATAGATGTGGTCATAGTCAGGAGTGGTTATAGATGTGGTCATAGTCAGGAGTGGTTATAGATGTGGTCATAGTCAGGAGTGGTTATAGATGTGGTCATAGTCAGGTGAGGTTATAGTTAGGTATGGTCATCGTCAGGTGTAGTCATAGGTAAGGTCATAGGTGAGGTTATAGGTGAGTGCGTGTGTGTGTGTCTCCTAGTTCCGTTTCTCCAGAAGTCGCATCTTGTGTCCCACTCAGATGAACTCCCTTTCTCATTCCTTCCCCAGTGTGGACATAGTGAGGTATGTCAAGTCAGCGTATGGTCATAGTGAGGTATTTATCATAGTCAGGGTGTGGTCATAGTGGAGGGTATGTAATAGTCAGTGTGGTCATAGTGAGGTATGGTGCAATAGTCAGGTATGGTCATAGTCAGGTTATGGCATGCGAGGTATATTCATAGTCAGGTGTGGTCATAAGTAGGTATGATCATAGTCAGTTAATGTCATAGTCAGGTATGGTCATGGCGAGGTATTAATCATAGTCCAGAAGGTGTGGTCATAGTGAGGTAGATGCATAGTCAGTGTGGGTCATAGTGAAGTATGGTCATAGTCAGGTATGGTCATATGAGGTATGATCATAGTCAGTTTGGTCATGTCAGGTTGGCCATAGTGATGTATGGTCATAGTCAGGTGTGGTCATAGTCCAGGTGTGTGTCATAGGTGTGGTCATATATAGGTGTGGTCATAGTGAGGGTATGGTTATAGTCAAGTGTGTCATAGTGAAGTATGATGGTCATAGTCAGTGATGGCCATAGTCAGGTGTGGGTCATAGTGAGGTATGGTCCATAGTGAGGTATGGTCATAAGTCAGATGGTCAATGGCGAGGTATGGTTTATAGTGAGGTTGTGGTCATAGTCCAGGTGTGGTCCATAGTGAGGAATGGTCATTAGTCAGGTGTGTCCATAGTGAGGGTATGGTCATAGCAGGTGTGTCATAGTGAGTATGGTTATAGTCAAGTTTGTGGCATTAGTGGAGGTATGGTCAAGTCAGGTGTGGTCATAGTCAGGTGTGGTCATAGGAGGTATGGTCATAGTGAGGTATGGTCTATATAGTCAGGTATGGGTCATGGCGAGTATTGTCCATATGAGGTGTGGTCATAGTCAGGTGTGGTCATAGTGAGAATGGTCCATAGTCAGGTGTGGTCCATAGTGAGGTATGGTCATAGTCAGGTGTGGTCATAGTCAAGTGGGGTCATAGTGAGGTAATGGTCATAGTCAGGGGTGTGGTCATAGAGAGGTATGGTAATAGTCAAGTGTGTCATAGTGAGGTAGGTCATAGGTGGTATGGCAATAGTGAGGTATGGTCATAGTCCAGGTGTGTCATAGTCGGTGTGGTCATAGGTTGGTCATAGTTGAGGTATGTCACAGTCAGGTGTGGTCGATAGTGGCGGTATGGTCCATAGTCAGGTGTGGTCATAGTGAGGTATGGTCATAGTGAGGTATGGTCATAGTCAGGTGTGGTCATAGGTGTGGTCATAGTGAGGTGTGGTCATAGTGAGGTGTGGTCATAGGTGTGGTCATAGTTAGGTGTGGTCATAGTGAGGTATGGTCATAGTCAAGTGTGGTCATAGTGAGGTATGGTCATAGTCAGGTGTGGTCATAGTCAGGTGTGATCATAGTGAGGTATGGTCATAGTCAGGTATGGTCATAGTCAGGTATGGTCATGGCGAGGTATGGTCATAGTGAGGTGTGGTCATAGGAGGTGTGTCATATGAGGAATGGTCATAGTGAAGGTATGGTCATAGATCAGGTGTGTCATAGTGAGGATGGTCATAGTCCAGGTGTTGTCAAGTCAGATGTGGTTCATATTCAGGTGTGGTCAAAGTGAGGTAGGTCATAGCCAGGCGTTGGACATAGTGAGGAATGTCTAGTCAGGTTGGGTCATAGTGAGTATGGGTCATCGTCCAGTGTGGTCATAGTCAGGGGTCACAGTGATGTATAGGTCATAGTCAGGTGTGGTCATAGTGAGGAATGGTCCTAGTCAGAGGTGTGGTCATAGGAGGAATGTCATATCGGTTGGTCATAGTGAGGGTATTGTCATAGCAGGTGTGTGTCATAGTGAGAGGTATGGTTATAGGTCAAGTGTGGTCATAGTGAGTATGGTCATAGTCAGGTGTGGTCTAGTCAGGTGTGGGTCATATGAGGTATGGTCATAGTGAGGTATGGTCATAGTCCAGGTAATGTCATATGGCGAGGTATGGTGCATAGTGAAGGTGTGGTCCAAGTCAGGTGTGTCATAGTGGAGGAATTGGTCATAGTCAGAGGTGTGGTCTATAGTGAGGTAAGGTCATAGTCAGGTGATGGTCATAGTCAAGTGTGTCCATAGGAGGTAGGTCCATAGTCAGGTGTGGTCATAGAGAGAGGTATGGGTCATAGCAAGTGTGGTCATAGTGATGTATGGTCATGTGAGTATGGGTCATAGTGAGGTATGGTCATAGTCATGTGGTCATAGTGAGGTGTGATCATAGGTGTGTCATAGTGAGGTATGGTCACAGTCAGGTGTGGTCATATGAGTATGGTCATAGTCCAGGTGTGGTCATCTGGGAGGGTATGGTCATAGGTAGGTAATAGGTCAAGGTCAGGGTGGTCATAGGTGTGGTCATCAGTGAGGTGTGGTCATAGTGAGGTGTGGTCATAGTGTGGTCATAGTTAGGTGGTGGTTCATAGTGAGGTATGGCCATAGTCAAGTGTGGTCATAGTGAGGTATGGTCCATAGTGCAGGTGTTGGTTACACAGTCCAGGTGTTGACATAGTGAGGTATGGTCATAGTCAGGTATGTCATAGTCAAGTATTGTCATGGCGAGATGGTCATAGTGAGGTGTTGTCATAGTGAGGTGTGGTCATAGTGAGGAATGGTCATAGTGATATGGTCATAGTCAGGGTTGTGGTCATAGTGAGAGTGTCATAGGTCAAGTGGGTCATAGTCAGATTGGGGTCTAGTCAGGTGTGGTCATAGTGAGGTAATCATAGCCAGGCGTGTCCATAGTGAGGAAATGGTCCATAGTCAGTGTGGTTCATAGTGAGGTAAGATCATAGTCAGGTGTGGTCATAGTCAGGTGTGGTCACAGTGAGGTAATGGTCATAGTCAGTGTGGTCATAGTGAGGAATGGTCATAGGTCCAGGTGTGGTCATAGTGATGAAATGGTCATAGTCAGTGTGCTCATAGTTGGTGAGGTCATAGTCAAGGCGTGTCATAGTCCAGGTGAGGTCTAGTCAGGTGAGGTCATACCCATAGTGAGGTCATATCAAGATGAAGTCATAGTCAGGCGAGTCATAGTTAGGTGTTGGTCCATAGTTAGTGAGGTCATAGTCAGGGCCGGTGGTCATATTCGGCGTGGCATAGTCGGGCGAGGTCATAGTTAGGTGTTGTCATAGTTATGGTGTGGTCATAGTCAGGTGAGGGTCATAGTCCCAGGTGGAGTCCAATGGCCCAGGTGAGGTCATATCCAGATTGAAGTTCATAGTCAGGCGAGGTCATTAATCGAGCGTGTCATATTCGGGGGCGTGGCATATTTCGGGCGTGGTCACGTTAAGTGTGTCATAGTTTAGGTGAGGTCATAGTCAGGCGTAGCATATTCGGGCGCGGTCATAGTCCGGGCCTGGTCATATTTGGGGGTGGTCATAGTTAGGTGTGGTCCATAGTTAGGTTGGTCATAGTTAAGGTGAAGGTCCATAGTTAGGTGAGATCATAGGTGTATGTGTGTGTGTGAGCGCGCGCGTGTGTTTGCTTCCTTAGTTCTGTGTCTCCCAGAAGTCCATCCGCGGCCCTCATATGGAGCTCCCATTCCTCCACTTCCCCCAGGTTTCAGGCGGGTGTGGCCCCTCCCCAGTGACCTTTTGTAAGGTAACTTGGTCTTGTTTAGCTGGTCTGAACTGCCGAGACTGTCCCAGATTGGTGGAATTACAGGAGGGACACACAGAAAACTGCGTCCCTGTAATTACAACCCACCAAGACAGCCCTGGAACAGTAGTCAGCCAGACAACACCAAGCTGGCCTCCAACTCCGGCCACGCAAGCTGAGGATACTTAGTGATAATCTCGGACTTCTATTTATATTTAATAACGTGTTTATATTAATTTCTTTTGTATTTACTTACCGTAGCTGTGTAAATTGTGTTATGGACGTTTTAATTTTGTGTATATCTTTGTCAATGTCAATCTATTTCTCCCCTCCAAGAAAATCTGCAACAAAAAAGTTACCAGCCTTCTGATTTTGTTGGTAATTCGGCCATTTTGTTTTAGTGCAACAAACTCAAATGTCTACAAATAAGCATACATGTACACTCAATATTTATGTACCGTTCCGCGCATGAACTCCACACACACACACACACACACACACACACACAACACACACACCACACAACCACACACATCACACACACACACACACACACAACCACACACACACAACACACACACACACACACGCACATCGTTCTACCTAGCATGTGTGGAAAATCAAATTTTTCATGCACATAACAGTATTTTTAAAATGTTGATATTAGTGACATTAATGGAGTTGTTTGGGTCAAGATATTCCAGTTGTAAACTTCTTGTAGAGCAAATTAAAGGTCATGTTTTTATCATAGGCTAGAATTTGTATATAAATTTGTGTTGCTTCTCAAATGTTTTATAATAGAAAAATTAACTACACACATAAAAAATAAGTAGAATAATTAAAAGTTTGTGACGTTGTTTAATGCAAGCCTGACCAGGCGTATCTTTGTTGAGTCTGCCATACTGTTTTTATGAAATGGGGGGGGCGTTAATGTAACAACCATAAATGGTTGAGGTCTTTGTCTGTTGAACGGTGTGATCCACTATGCGTGTTTAATGTACCCTCATGTTTTTTAACATATAAACTCATAATGGTCTATAGATTGTGACCTAAATGACCATTGCACAATTTCTTATTAATTAACAAAACAACTTCACTTTATAAATATATCCCACTCCTATATTTTCAGGTTGCCAAATCATCATGTAAGATTATAATATCTATCATACAACAGAACTATAATTATTCCTGAGACGGCCAGAGTATTGTTGGTGAGGAAGGCTATAGAAAACTTGCCAGAAGTATTTCTTTTACAGAGTTATCTGGGACCACAGCAACTCCAGCACCAAGATGTTACCCTCGATAAAATTTTATGATAATAAAACTACAAACTTACCATCAAGAATTATGATAACAGAATACAATGTAACATCAATAATAAGATAAGAATAAGAGCTATCAGTAATCATTATGACCTACTTTTTTTGTTATTATATTTCGATATTACCTTACAATAATATTACTGAAATAACATAGAGATTAAGCTTATTCAATACAACATGTTATAACAATTTTGGTATCAAAATTTTTACAACATTAAAAATGTTGGTGAGAAGTGTAATATAATGACGGAACTGAGGGATTTTTGAAACTTAAGTAGAACATTTCGGAATGCAGGGAGTGTTCAACAGCTCAGGTCACAGAGCATGTGAACATGAATGGACGAGCACATTTTCAGTAATGAACGAAATAAAATAAAGTTGTTGAAGAAGACAAGAATTCATTCAGGCAGCCTAAAACACTTCTGAAAAGAAATCAATTCGAGAGAAAATGTAAGAACACTATAAAAAAGATTGTGCCCTGGACCTGGGAAGCATCTATAACTCTGACAGTTGACCTCACTGTGTCCGCTGTTCCCATCTTGCTTTCACCTATTTTTTCACTGTCTCGTTGAGTCCCTCCTTTATTACTTCGAATAGATTGTTATAACCTCTGTTGAAGTATATCACTCTTATAATAAACAAAAAACCAGAAACCAGAGATCTGCAGATCTCTGGTATCAACACATCGTCGTCTGTTTAAGGTCACAAATAACTGTCTGTATGGTCATCACAAAAACGTTTGTTTGCATTAATCAAGCAGCAGTTGCCAGAATCAAAGCTATTATATTCCACTTGTAAGTTTCAGTAACTTTTCTTCTGTTCCTGCCGTATCACTATACGTTTATGTTACTATTGCTTCTCGGTATTATGTGTCCTTTTATTTTTTTTCCATACTGATCTGTACAGTTTTATAAGTTACTGTGGCGTTCATCGGTTGTTACGTATAATTTTTGGAGTGTTATTGTAACAGTTGTTTTATTTGATATGCTGTTCTTTTATGTTGGTGTAATGTTCAAGTATGTTGTTATACTCCACCTTCCGCAGCAGTGTCTCACATTCATGCTCTTAAAGCAATATTAATGGCAAAATAAAATAGCAGAAGACACCAAAAATCAACTCGAGAAAAATAATTTACCAGCTGATCCTGCAACGCCTGGCAAGTCAAAAATATTGTTTTGTCCTGCAACCTGTCAAGTCTACCATATTGTTGATCCTGCAACCTGGCAAGTCCACCACATTGTTGATCCTGCAACCTAGCAAGTCCTACCACACTTGTTTATCTTGCGCAAACTGTCAAGTCTACCACACTGTTGATCCTGCAACCTGGCAAGTCCAAAATATTGTTGATTCCCTGCAGCAACCTGGCAAGTCTAAAATATTGTTGATCCTGCAACGTGGCCAAGTCTAAAATATTGTTATCCTGCACGGGCAAGTCTAAAATATTGTTGAGCCCTCAACCTGGCAAGTCTACCATAATTGTTGATCCTGCAACCTAGCAAGTGCCACCACATTGTTGATCTGCAACCTGAGGCAAGTCACACCAGATTGTTGATCCTGCAAACCTGGCAAGTCTACCACATTGTTTATCCTACAACCTGGCAAGCCCACCACATTGTTGCTCCTGCAACCTGTCAAGTCTACCATATTGTTGATCCACTGCAACCGGCAAGCAACCACATTGTTGATGCTGCAACCTGGCAAGTCTACCACATTGTTGATCCTGCAGACCTAGCAAATCTACCACATTGTTGATCCTGCAACCTGACAATCTACACATTGTTGATCCTGCAACCTAGCAAATCTACCACATTGTTGATCCGCAACCTGGCAAGTTTACCACATTGTTGATTCCTTCAACCTGGCAATTTACCACATTGTTGATGCCTGCAAACGGCAAGTCTACAGCATTGTTGATCCCACAACCTGTCAAGCCCACCACATTGATGATCCTGCCACCTGGCATCTAACCATAATTGTTGTTCACTGCAACCTGGCAAGCGGCAATCCACATTGGTTGATCGCAACCTGGCAGTCTACCACATTGTTGATCCTGCAACCTAGCAAACTACCACATTGTTGATCCTGCAACCTGGCAAGTTTACCACATTGTTGATCCTGCAACCTTGGCAAGTTTTTACACTTGTTTGATCATTCACCCTGGCAAGTTTTACAACATAGCTGATCCTGAAACCCTGCAAGTTTACCACATTGTTGATCCTCAACCTGCAATTTACCACATTGTTGATCCTAGCAACCCTCTGGCAAGTTTTCCCACATGCTGAATCCTGCAACCTGGCAAGTTTACCACATTTGTTGATCCTGCAACCTGGCAAGTTTTACCACATTGTTGATCCTGCAACATGGCCAGTTTACCACATTGTTGAATCCGGCAACCTTCAATTTACCACATTGTTGATCCTACAACCTGCAAGTTTACCACATTGTTGATCCTGCAAACCTGACAAGTTTGCCACAATTGTTGAATCTGCAACCTGGCAAGTTTACCACATGTTTATCCCTGCAACCCTGGCAGAGTCTACCACATTGTTGATCCTGCAACCTCTCAAGTTTTACCACCACATTGTTGATCCTACAACTACCTGGCAAGTTTACCACATTGTTGATCCTGCAACCCTCTCAAGTTTACCACTTGTTGATCCTACAACCTGGCAAGTTTTACCACATTGTTGATCCTGCAACCTGGCAAGTTTGCCACATTGTTGATCCTGCAACCTGGCAAGTTTACCACATTGTTATCCTGTGCAACCTGGCAAGTTACCATAAAGCATTGTTGATCCTGCAAACTGGCAAGTCTACCACAAATTGGTTGACCTGCAACCTGGAAGTTTGCCACATTGTTGATCCGGAAACCTGGCAAGTTTGCCAACATTGTTGAATCCGGAAACCTGCAAGTTTAGCTCACATTAGTTGATCCTGCAACCTGGCGATGTTTACCACATTGTTGATCCTGCAACCTAGCAAATCTACCACATGTTGATCCTGCAAACTGACAAGTCTACCACATTGTTGAATCCTTGCAACCTAGCAAATCTACCACATTGTTGAACCTGCAACCTGGTCAAGTTTAGCCACAATTGTTGATCCTGCAACCTGGCAAGTTTTACCACATTGGTGATCCTGCAACTGGCAAGTCCTACTCCACATTGTTGATCCTACAACCTGTCAAGAGCCCACCACATTGTTGATCCTGCAACCTGGCAAGTCAACCATATTGTGATCCTGCAACCTGGCAAGCACAACCACATTGTTGATGCTGCAACCTGGCAAGTCCTACCACATTGTTGATCTCTGCAACCTAGCAAATCTACCACATTCTTGACCTAGCAACCTGGCAAGTTTGCCACATTTGTTTGATTCCTGCAACTGGCAAGTTTTACCACATAGTTGATCATGCAACCGGCAGTTTACCACAGTTGCTATCCTGAAACCTGGCAAGTTTACCACATGGTTGATCCTGCAACCTGGCAAGTTTACCACATTGTTGACCTGCAACCTGCAAGTTTACCACATGCTGATCCTGCCACCTGCAAGTTTTACCCACATTGTTGATCCTTCAACCTGGAAGTTACCACATTGTTGAATCCTGCTGCAACATGGCAATTTATACCACATTGTTTGATCCTGGCAACCCGCAAGTTTTCACACATTGTTGATCCTGCAACCTCTCAAGTTTACCCATTGTTGATCCTACAACCTGGCAAGTTACCACATTGTTGACCTGCAACCTGCAAGTTTGCCACATTGTTGATCTGCAAACCTGGCAAGTCTACCACATATTTTGATCCTGCAACCTGGGCAATCTACCACATTGTTGATCCTGCAACCTGGCAATTTTACCACATTGTTGATCCTGCAAACTGGCAAGTCTACCCACATTGTTGATCCTGCAACCTGGCAAGTCCTACCACATTGTTGATCCTGCAACCTGGTAAGTTGCCACATTGTTGATCTCGGAATCCTGGCAAGTTTGCCACATGTTGATCCGGAAACCTGGCAAGTTTACCACATTGTTGATCCTGGCAACCTGGCAATTTGCCACATTGTTGTCCAGGAAACCTGGCAAGTTGCCACATTGTTTGATCCGAAACCTGCCAAGTTTGCCACAATTGTTGATCCGGAAACCTGGCAAGTTTAAAACCACATTGTTTGACCTGCAACCTGGCAAGTTTACCACATTGTTGATCTGCAACCTGGCATGTTTACCACATTGTTGATCCTGCAACCTGGCAAGTCCACCACATTGTTGATCCTGCCAACCTGGCAAGTCCACTACATTGTTGATCTGCAACTTGGCAAGTTTACCACATTGTTTGATCACCTGCAACTTGGGCAAGTTTTACCACATTGTTGATCCTGCAAAACGCTGGCAAGTTACCACATTGTTGATCCTGCAACCTGGCAATCCACTTCCATTGTTGATCCTGCAACCTGGCCAAGTTTTACCACATTGCTGATCCTCGCAAACTGGCAAGTTTGCCACATGTTGATCCTGCAACCTGGCAAGTTTGCCACATTGTTGAATCCCTGCAACCTGGCAAGTTTGCCACATTGTTGATCCTGCAACCCTGGCAAGTTGCTGTTTTATAACAAATATTTATTGCTAATACTTTAAATTAATGTTTGTTTTAGGGAACACTTTTCTTCCACAGTGTCAATCACATTTCCTGACCTACACTGCTGGCACTGACCAAATTGGGGACAAACTCTCACTCACCCTGCTGTCATCTCACTCACCCTGCTTGTCATCCTCACTCACCTGCTGTCATCTCACTCAACCTGCTGCTGTCGATCTCACTCACCCTGGACACTGCTGTCATTCTCGCACTCACCCTGCTGTCATCTCACTACCCTGCTGTCATCCACTCACGCCTGTCTGTCATCTCTCATCACCCTGCTGTCATCTCACTCACCCTGCTGTCATCTCACTCACCTGCTGTCATCTCTCTCACCCTGCTGTCATCTCTCCCCCGCATCCTCTCACCTGCTGTCATCTCACTCACCCTGCTGTCATCTCACTCACCCTGCTGTCATCTCACTCACCCTGCTGTCATCTCACTCACCTTGCTGTCATCTCACTCACCCTGCTGTCATCTCACTCACCCTGCTGCCATCTCACTCACCCTGCTGTCATCTCACTCACCTTGCTGTCGTCTCACTCACCCTGCTGTCATCTCACTCACCCTGCTGTCATCTCTCTCACTCTGCTGTCATCTGCCTCACTCTGCTGTCATCTCCTCACCCTGCTCTCATCTCACTGACCCTGCTGTCATCTCACTCAAACTGCTGTCATCTCACTCACCTCTTTTAACTATTCAGTAACACTACCATCTTCATCCTGGTCATGTCTCTCTGATTTAGGCTTCTCAGTCTTCACTATCTATTGCGTGTACTCACCTAATTGTGGTCTCAGGGGTCACGTCATGGCTCCTGGACCCTCCTATTCACTGGTCGCTACTAGGTCCACTTTCTCCCTGCTCCATAAGCTTTATCGTACCTCTTCTTAAAGCTATGTAAGAGTCATGAGCTAGAAGGTCTACCAGCTGTGTGTGTGTGTGTGTGTGTGGTGTGTGTGTGTGTGTCGTAGAGGTGAGGCAGAGATGAAACAAAAAATGCATCTGAACATATGAAACATAAATACAAGTCCACTACGCCAGTTTCCACTTCCTGACAACTCTGTGCCTGAAGAAATACTTCGTAACATCCCTGTGACCCATCCGAGTCTTCAACTTCCAGGTGTGACCCCTTGTTGGTGTGTCCCATCTCTCAAACATCCTGTCCCTGTCCACCTTGTCAATTCTCAGTATTGTATGTGTGTGGGGGGGGGAGGGGGATCGGCATAACTAAACAAACGATTCCACTATTCACCCAACAGGAGACTAAAAAAAAAATGTTGATGCGAAAAGTTTGCGACCACTGTCAGCCTCAGAGTTTAGTTAACCCTGAGTTACCAGACCCTGCCACGTGGAGGTCAGTAGTTCGTCTTTACGGGTCCCCGCCCCTCCATTCTCTACCATCCTGGGGCTTCCCTCAGGCCCAAGTATCCAGGAGTCCATCTGTGTCCCGTCAGGTATTCTCCCTTCCCAAGTTTTCCAAGGTACGTCCGTCATTCTGCTGTCTTCTCTCTGCTTACCTTCTGGATCATGTTTCCAGGTCTCCAGTAATATAGAAGACCAGTAGTGTAACACACAAGTAAAACAGAACAATAAATAAGGCAGGACATAACAATACAGTAAATCACAATAAAAACACAGTAGAACAGTATAGTAATACACAAGTACCGCACAACAGCATACAAAAACAACACAGTAAACTACAGAAACACTAGAGCAACTTACTAATAAACAGTTAAGAATTAAAATTTCCAGGTTAACGCTGAAATTCTTACAACAGTCAGTCTCACATTTGTTGCTTTTTTGCGAGACATGTTTTGTGGCTGATTGTGAATTTTTTCTAAATATAGAGGTAGAAAAGTCAAATAAAAATTTAGAAGTGAAAGACTTTTACTGCTCAGAAATTATTTTCTGGTTACTGATATTCCTTTCATAAACATTATAGTTCGAAATTTTGAACTTTAAATTAAGACAAGTGAGACGAATTTTAAATTGCTTCTGTAATCTATTTCACATTAGTTACTTCAACTATATAAGCATCATCTTCACCATTTATGCAGAATTTATCCAAGGACAGTTATTCATAGAATGTGCTTCTGTACATCCACGTATTGCATGAATTTGTGCAAACAAATTGAATATTCCCAAATTCTCGTGAGAACAGCCAGATATTGCATGAGAATGTGCGCACAAGTGTGAGACAGCGCAGATATGTGCATGAGAATGTGCGCACAAGTGAGAGACAGCGCAGATATGTGCATGAGAATGTGCGCACAAGTGTGAGACAGCGCAGATATGTGCATGAGAATGTGCGCATATCTGCGCACATTCAGAATATTAAACAGTACATGTACTTAGAAATTTGCATTTACATACATGTAAAACTTGGACCAAAGTATTATATGTGTTGTAGTTTATGTGCCCGCTTGTACTCACTTAATTGTGGTTGAAGGGTTGAGCCACAGCTCCTGGCCGCGCCTCTTCACTGGTCGCTACTAGGTCACCCTCCCTGATCCATGCCTACAGTACATCACTTTCCAGACTATTCCAATTTCTGACAACTCTTTGACTGAAGAAATACTTCCAATTGTGTGTGTGTGTGTGTGTGTGTGTGTGTGTGTGTGTGTGTGTGTGTGTGTGTGTGTGTGTGTGTGTGTGTGTGTGTGTGTGTGTGTGTGTGTGTGTGTGCGTGAGTGCGCGCGCTCGTGTACTCACCTATATTTTCTCGTAGTTTTCAATACTTCATTAGTTTGATTTCAGTGTTTGTAATTTATCGCTGTAACATTGATCTTACTGACCTTCTCCTTTTGTTTTACATTCAATCTTTCATCAGCAACAATCCTTGTTTACGGCGCCATGGGAAGCTTCCCCAGTACCAGCTGTATAATTACTGCTTTAACTTGTAACTTCACTACACTAAACACTATGTTCTTTTTTCTCTTCTCAAAGCGCAAAAGCATTTTTTTCAGCAATTTTCTCACTCGAAGGCCAGACAGAAAATCACTAATTGTTTGTAGTTCACACACACACATGTGACCATCTTAACACAAGAG
Source organism: Cherax quadricarinatus (assembly GCF_026875155.1). Classification (NCBI taxonomy): domain Eukaryota; kingdom Metazoa; phylum Arthropoda; class Malacostraca; order Decapoda; family Parastacidae; genus Cherax; species Cherax quadricarinatus. The sequence continues at coordinate 406,419 of NC_069455.1, read as the reverse complement.
CCGGGAATGTAATGATCCACACAACAGAAATGTAGTGATCTCTGTTATACTTAGTAACGAAAGATCATGAAAATCACATTCTTATATATAGCAACTCCAAAGATACAAATATTACACTGTTATACATAATAAGAGCAGAATTAAGAGGATCACATTGTTATTCATAGTAACGCCAAGGATACAAAGATTATGTTGTTATACATAGTAATACCAGAGATACAGTGATCACAGTGTTGTACATTGCAACACCAGAGATACAGTGACCAAGCTGATATACACAGTAGCACCAGATTCAATGATCACATTGTTATACATAGTAACACCAGAGATACAGTGATCAAGCTGTCATACATAGTAACACCAAAGATACAATGACCACCCTGTTATACACAGCAGCACCAAAAAGAAATTAAACAAATATAACACATAAATAAAAGGATCAGATGAAAAACAGATGGTCTGGCTGGCTGGGAGGTTCTTCTCTTCTGGCTGGCTGGGAGGTTCCTCTCTTCTGGCTGGCTGGGAGGTTCTCTCTCTTCTGGCTGGCTGGGAGGTTCCTCTCTTCTGGCTGGCTGGGAGGTTCCTCTCTTCTGGCTGGCTGGGAGGTTCCTCTCTTCTGGCTGGCTGGGAGGTTCCTCTCTTCTGGCTGGCTGGGAGGTTCCTCTCTTCTGGGTGGCTGGGGAGGTTCCTCTCTTCTGGCTGCTGGGAAGTTCCCCTCTTCTGGGCTGGTGGGGGGTTCCTCTCTTCTGGCGGGTGGGAGGTTCCTCTCTTCTGGCTAGCGGGAATTTCCCTTCTTCGGGCTGGCTGGGGGGGGTTCCCCTTTTCGGGGCGGGCTGGGGGGGTTTCCTCTCTTCTGGTTAGGGGGAATTTCCTCTCTTCGGGCTGGCTGGGGGGTTCCCCTCTCTTCGGGGGCTGGGAGGTTCCTTTCTTTGGCGGGTTGGAGGTTCCTCTTTTGGCTGGCTGGAGGTTCCTCTCTTTGGGTTTTGGCGGGGATTTTTCCTCTCTTCTGGCTGGCGGGAGGTTCCTCTCTTTTTTGGCTGGCGGGGGGTTTCCTCTCTTCTGGCGGCTGGGGGGTTCCTCTTTTCTGGCTGGCTGGGGGGTTCCTCCCCTTTCGGCTGGCTGGGGGGTTCCTTTTTTCCCGGGCTGGCTGGGAGGGTTCCCTCTCTTCGGCCGGGTGGGGGGTTTCCCTTTTCTTCGGGTTGGGCCGGGGTTTACGGTTTTTCCCAATGCTCAATTAAAAAACATGGGAGGACACAAAATTCTGTGTTTTTCCCCTTGTTATTATAAAAAATTGTATATATTGATATTATAAAAATTTTGTTTTGTAATATATATTATATATTTTATAAATAAAATATATTATATATTATATATTTTATTTTATATATATTTATATAAAAATTTATATATATTTTGGGCAGGGGCTAAAAGGGATTTTCCCCCCTCAAAACGACTCAGCATCATAAAACACTGTTAAAATTTGTTTCTTCACCACATACAAAAACTAGCACTCATTATTCACACCTTTGTAATTGTTTTTTCTTTTTTTTCCCTGTAACATTAAATTTCCCTTTATTTGCTTATCTTTTAACAATACAAATGGGGGTTCAAATAAATGTTATTTGTATCACTGAGATTATTAAATATAGTAAAATAACAAATTATAAGAACTTTTCGCCCACCTTTAATAAAACTTATGATAAAAACACTAGGATTCAAAAATCACCCCTGTTATACACATAACACCATAAATAAAATTCATCACACTGTTTTCCCAATGTTAAACAGAAGCTACAAAGACGACGATTTTTTTAAAACAAAAACCCATCAAAAAAATTTAATTTTTAAACTTTTTTAACTACGAAAAAAAATTTAAGAAGAAAAATTTTTTAAAAAAAGAACTTAAGAACAAAAAGAACAAAGGAAAACATCCCCAAAGGGCCTAGGGCCCATGCGGGGCGGCCCCCGGTCTCCTCCCGGTTTAAACCCAAAAGACCCAACCTTGTCGGGTCAGGTCCCCTTGACTTAAGGGGGGAAACAGGGCAACCGCCCGTTACACAAGCTTTTCAGGTCTAACTCACCCCCCACCACATCTACTCATGTTTTTTACCCAACCCTATTTTTAAAAAGTTTCCCCAACTTTTAGGGCCCTCTATAAGGGGTTCTTGGGGTTTTTTCCCATTTTCCCCCAAAAATCTATTCCCAAAACCAGTACTTTCCTAAACCCTTTCCCTAAATCGGGAATTTTTTCCCAATTTAAAAAACCATTGCTGCGAGTCCTTCTGGGCTAGAAAATTTTTCAGAAACCCTTTTTAACACCCCTTTTATTTATTCCTGTTTTCCATTTTTTCACCTAAAATAAAATTCCCCCCCAAATTTCTACTCTTTCTAGAGAGTGCAGTTTCGGGGCCCTTAGTCTATCCTCATGGGGAATTTTTTCTGAAAATGGGATCATCTTTTGTAAACCTCCTTTGTAAAAATTTCCAGAGAATTTATATCCCTTTTAAAAACGGGGGCCCAAAAAACTGGGGCCACAAAATCAAAATGAGGCCAACCAAGGTTTTGGTTAAAGTTGAAGAAAAACCCTGGGGACCCTATTATTTATGCTTCTTGATATGAAAAAGGGTTTTCTATTGCTTTATTGCGAACATTTTTGCACGTTGTTTTGGGTTTCAGTTTACGGCAAACCCAGAACCCCTAAATCTTTTTCGAAAACCCGGGAAAATTTAAAGATTACAATTATTTATTTTAAAATGTGCATGGTTATTGCCCTGTCCAACTTTTAGAATTTTGGGCCTTTGGGTCTTTTTTAAAAACCCCCTTCTCCCCATTTCCCCGGCCACTGCATCAGTCTATTCAAATTTTCCGGGAAAAGTGCTCGAATGTCCTCGTCAAAAAGAATTCAAACGGCCTATTTTGGTGTCATGGGAAAACTTGCCGATGTCACTTTTTTAAGCCCTCTTCTATGCCCGTTTATGTAAAATTGTAAACCCAGCAGGGGGGCCCAACATTTGCCCCCTGGGGAAAAAACCCCGCTCTGAGGGCTTCCCCACCCCGATTTCTCCCCAATTTATCCAAACTCTCTCCCTGCCTTTTTTGAAACATGCCTCTACCCAGGAAAAAATTTCTCCCTCCTATTCCTTTGTTTTTTAAATTTTTCCTCAAATCTCGAGGGTGGGCCCTTTTTAAAAGCCTTACTAAAGTCCATATACACAATATCATTTTTCATTACCAGATCTACCTCCTCAAATCCCTTAGGGAAAAAAGTTAATAAATTCGTAAGGGGGGAAAACCCCCCCTTTTGAAAAACCCATGTGAGTTTTCTTTGGGATTAATTTTTGTTTTTCAAGAGGGGGTTTACGAACTGCCTCGGCAAAAAATTGATTCCAAAAATTTTTTCCCATTTTGGGATTTTTGGCTTTTTTGGTCTATATTCAAAGAAAGGGCCCAAGTCACCTGTTTTGAAAAAAAGGTATCACTTTTCCATTTTTCCATTTTATCTGGAACCATCCCAGTTTGTAGTGAATTTTGGGAAAAGTTTTAGCCCCCCAAATTATGTTGATAATAAAAAAGGGTGAAAATTTAATAATGATGATGATGATGATGATAATAATAATAAAAAATAAAAATAATAAAAATTTAATAAAAAATTTAAAAATTTAATAATAATAAAAAATAAAAAATAATGTTTAATAATGTAATAAAAATTTAATAATAATATTAAAAAATAAAAAATAATAATAATAATAATAAATAATAATAAAAATAATAAAAATTAATAATAAAAATTATTAAAAAATAATGATAATAATAATTATAAAAAATTAATTATTTTTTTGGAGTGACAGGTTATGTAGTTACACTAAAAAGTTTTTTTTTAAAACACAACAGACAAGTATGCGGTACATTTCGCCCAGCTTTTCCTGATTTCTGACCCCCCAGGGGGGTTATACCTTCCCCTTTAAAACTAGGTAAAAATTTTTCCCTTTTAAACCTTTTTAAACCCAAAGTGTGTTCCACTTCCCAAAAAAAAGGAACTGAAAGGGAATAAAAAACTTCCCTGTATTTTAATCTACATTTTAGTTACAATATTGCCCCCCTTGCGTTCTTCTCGAATCCCCAAAAACAGCCTGTCCAATCAAAATTACAAGTCTTTGAAAATTTTTGGTTTTTTTATGATCCCCGTCCCCCCCCCGGACTTTCTTTTAAAATTGTGAGGTAATGTTTTTAATGTGTCCCTCGGAGTTATTGCTTTCGGACTCATTGTTGTATTTAAAATAAGGGGTTTTAAAAATTTTTTAAACACTTACGGGGTGTCTCTTGAGGCTGGCCACCAATTTATTTTTGGGTCAACCAAACAAAAGGTTGTGTACAGTGTCCTAAATTAATCGTTCAAGCGCTTAAAGTTAGTTTTGAAATTCGTGGGCTAAAGTTATACGGTTTTTTTTTGGAAATTTGGGTTATTAGAGGCATCGTGAAAAGGGTTCATTTCCCAAATGTTCCCCAAAGGGAATTTAGACCCTTTCGAACCTGTTTGTGACACTGCGGGCATTAATGGGGCAACTCCTTCTTAACTAAATTTCCCCGTTTAACTTTATGACGATCAAATTTCCTTTTTGGCAGAGAAACGGAATCATTTTTGCTGTGTTTTTTTGGAAAACCCGTGTGCTGTTTAGATGGGTGCTGCCAGTTTCCTGTTTTTAAATTTGGATCCCACTGAATGGGGGTGTGGTTTGTTAATTTGGCCCTGCTTTAAGCCCCCGAGTCACTGTTGGTGTTTTTTTTTTGTCAATTTGAAACAGGGGGAAAGGGTTCCCCCTCCCTCACAGAACCCCCCTTTTCCGGGTTTACAAACCTGCCCAATCAAAACACCCCCCCCAAAGGTAAAAATTTGGGTACATCTTAAAACCCCCAAGGTTAACTTGTACTTGTACCCCAAACAGGAACTCCCTTCCATCACACCCCGGGTACAAAATTTTGTACATAAATACCCCAAACGGGTTTCAATTTGGGACTTTTACACCACCAGGAACAACCTGTCCATCTACACCCCCAGGCAAATTTTGGGAAATTCTAAAATACCAGGTACAACTTGCACTTTTTCCCCAACCGGGTATTTAATTTGAACTTTCCCCCAATATTTATAACTTTTACATCTAACCCCCAACCCAGTACAAACGTTTTCCTAACCAATAGGTACAAAACCGGGTTTTTAAACAACTCACCACCCAGGTTTTTAAAAACTTTTTTAAAATTAACCAATGGGTACAAACCCTTGTACACCCCCCCCCCCCCCCCCCCACCACCAGGGATAAACTTGAAACATTTTCCCCAAATAGGTAAAAATTTTTTACATCCTAAAACCACCGGGTTATTTCCCTTGTACTTCTACACCTTTGGGTTTCTAACTTTTTAATCTACACCACCCCCAGGTTTTTACTTTTTCATTTCACCATGGGTTTACTAACTTGTACATTACACCACCCCAGGTCAAACTTGTACATTTTTACACCAATAGGTTCTAACTTGTACATCTCCCCCACCACCAGGTAAACCCCCTGTACTCTAAAACCCCCCCCGGTATAAAACTTGACTTCCCCACCAATAGGAATAACTTGTACTTCTACCCCCCACCAGGTCTAACTTTTACATCTAACCACCACCGTACTAATTGTACACTACACACCCCCCAAGGTTTTTAAAACTTGTACATCTACCCCAAATTAGGTACAAAATTTTTAAAATCTAAACCACCACCAGGTACAAACTTTTTCCATCTCCCCAATGGGTTTTCAAACGTGTACTTTAAAACCCCCACCGGGGTTTTTAACTTGTACATCACCCCCAAATTGGGTACTAACTTGTAACATTTACCCCAATGGGTCTAACTTGTAATCTACACCACCATGGGTTTTTAAAAATTGTAATTACCCCAAATGGTTATTTAACTTGTAATCTACCCCACCACCAGGAAACAAACTTTTCATTACACCAATAGGTACAACTTGTCTCTCCCAAATAGGAACTAACTTGTACATCTACCCCCACCACCAGGTACTAATTTTGTAACACCCCAATAGGTACTAACTTTTTAACTTTACCCCAAAAAAACCGGGGTACTAAATTTTTTAACATCTACACCACCCCCAGGTACTAATTTGGTACATCTACACCAATGGGGTATAACTCGTACACCCTACACCCCCACCGGTACTAATTTTGTAAAATCTACCCACCACTGGGGTAAAACTTGTACATCTCCCCCCCAAAAATTTACTAACTTGTAATTAAACCAAATTTGGAAACTAACTTGAAATTCTAAAACCACCCCCAGTACTAACTTGTACATTTTAAAACCAATAGGAATTAAATTTGTGCATTTTACACCACCACCGGGGTACTAACTTGTAAATCAAAACCCCCCTCACCGGGTACAACTTTACATTTTACAAAAATGGGAAATAACTTGTCACTATTTTTCACCTCGGTACTAATTTGGGAAACATTACAAAAAATAGGTACAAATTTGTACATTTTACCCCCCACCAGGTACAACTTGGGGACATCTACCCCACCACCGGTAAAACTTTTTTACTTCTACCCAATAGGTCTAATTGTAATCTACCCCACCACCGGGGTTACTAAAAATTTGGCCTAAATTTGGGGGTTTTAAACCCGGGACGAGAATTTCTTCTCTTCTGGCTGGACTACGGTACGAGTCTACCCCGGGTTTGGATTTTTTTCCAGCACAAAATTTCTGTGTCCCCCTCTCGGGAAAATTACTCTGTCGGGTATATAATGATTTTAAAAATTTTTGTTTTTGGTATCTTTATGGGAAATGCTTCATTTGAGCAACTTTGGAAGATTTAATTTCCCTCTTTGAAAAGGAAAAAACTGTGTTTGGGGTTCACAGCTCCCCAAGGGCCCCCCCCAAAGTACTATAACTTGGTTCCTTTTTTTTTTTCTGATACGAAGCTGTTTTGTTGCCGAGTGTGTGAGTGTACAGCATATTATTGACATTTTTAAAAAATTTAATGGGTTTGGAAGTGTTGAGCACATTTAACACTTTTTTAAAATTGTTTTTTAAGGAGTTTAGGAAATAAAAGAAATAAATTTTTATACATTGTTAAAGAATATGAGGGGTTTTGGGGAGTGTAAAACTAATTTTAAAACCCCCTTGCTACAGAGTGGGGAGATTGACCCAATCATGGACAAAATCAACATGTCGAGGGCGTTTGTTCATGCCCCCTGTCCTTTTGGGAAAAAACATTTTTTTTCCTCGTCCTTTTAAATGGCACAAAAACATTTACCTTTTTTTTTTTTAAAAAAATATTTCCCCTTGACAGAGAAAAACCCCCCTATGGGCGGCGAAATTTTTGGGGAGAAACCGTCAAGGGGGATCATTGACGGGAAACCGTCCTGGGCGGGTGATTTTATGACAGAAAACCGGGCCCATGCCAAGAAGTAAAGAATTTGCGAAACCCCTCACGGGGGAAAGGAAAATATGTTTAAAGGGAAAAACCCTCCAAACTACGAAATATTTATAGGGAAAAACCCTTTCCCGGGGGACGAAAATAAAAGGAAAAACCCTCCATGGCAAAAGATTTTGACAGGGAAACCCCTAATGGGCGACGAAAAAAAATAAGGGGGAACCCCACAGGGCAAAAAATATGGCAGCAAAACCCCTTTCCCCGGGCCCACGAAAAAAACGGGAAAAGGGGAAACCCCCCTTGGGAACGAAAATGTCAGGGGAAACCCGTTAAGCAAAGAAATAAAAGAGGGAAATATAAGGGGGACAAAATCCGGGCAGGGAAACCCCCCAAGGGGGATCGAATCTGGCAAAGGGAAAACCCTTTTCCTGGGGGACAAAAAAATTTTTAAGGGAAACCTGTACAGGGGGCGAAATTTTGACAGGGAAACCCGTCCCCGGGCAACGGGGGTTTTGAGAGGGAAATCCCCTCTAGGAAAAACGAAATATTTACAGGGGGTTTCCCGAATTGGCAAAAACGAAATATGACGGGAAATCCATCCAGGGGACGAAACCCAAAAGGGGAAAACCGTTCATTGCAAAATTATATGCAGTGAAAACCATTTCCCGGGGGTGAAATGTAACGGGGGAAAAAAACTAGGGCGACAAAAAAATATTTGGGGGAAAATGTACAGGGCTTAAAAGGGAAAAATGACAAGGAAATTTTACAGAGCGACGGAAATAAACAGAAAAACCCCTCCAGGGGTAAAGGGAAAATTGGGGGAAAGGAAAACCCGCCCCGGGGGACGGAATTTTTTACGAGTAAACGCGTTTAGGGGGACAGAATATGATAGGAAAAAAGTTTGAGGGATCGTTTTAAAAGTACAGGGGGAAACCCTTTTGGGTGAAGGGAAAATGACCAAAAAAAAACGTCCAAGGGGACGTTTTATTACAGGGAAATTCGTGGGGGTTCAACGAAAAAAATCCCGGAAACAGAATATGGGCACGGAAAAATTTTTTGGGGGGACGTTTAAAATGACAGGAAAAAATCGTCGAGGGGGATGAAATGTTTAGAGGGAAAACCCGTCCAGGCGACGAAATATGGGAGGGGAAAACCCGTCCAGGAAGACGAATTTTGAAAGGGGGCGTTTCCCGGGGGATGGGAAAAATTCAGGGAAAAACCGGGCCCGGCGCGATTATTACAGGGAAAAAACCCCTCCAGTGTAACGAAATATGAAGGACTACCCCGACTTTTGCAAAAGATATACGACAGAAAAACATGGGCGAAGGAGATTTAAAAAATCACCAGGAAAAACCCTTCCCAGGAAAATAAAAAAAAAAGACGGGGTACCCTCGAGACGATGGAATATTTAAGGAAAAACGTCCAGGGGGAAGAAATTTTGACCCGGGAAAACCCCTCCCCGGGCGGGGGGAAATATGATTTTGGAAAACCGTCCCCGGGCGAGTTAATGAAAGGGAAATCCCTCAGTGACCCATAATAAGACAGGGAAAAAAAATCCCCTGGGGGAAAAAATATTTACGTGAATCCAAACCCGAGCGAGGAAATGTGCAGCGAAATCAATCAAAGGCGATGGAATACACAGGGGGAAAGCCCCTCCAAAGGGGGACTGGGAATTTTGACAGAGAAACCCGCCCCCTTGGCGACGATATTTGGGCAGGGGAAACCCGTCCAGGTGGGGTTTTAATATGAGAGGAAAAAACCCGGGCTAAGGGACGAAAATGACAGGGGAAAAAATCGTTTTCAAGGCGACGAAAAAATTTTCAGAGAAAACCGTTTTGGGCGACGAAAATATGACAGAAAAAACCCGTTCTGTTTCGAAAAAAAAAAAAAAGACAGGGAAAAAACCCCCCTAAAAGCGCAAAGTACGACAGGGGAAAACCCCCCCAAGGGGGACAAAATAAAAAACAGAAACCCAAAAATGGGGACTACAATGACAGGAAAAACCCCTCCTGGCGACGAAATATGACGATGAAGGGCCTTTCCCGGTCGAGGAAAAATTTTAAGGGAAATCCATAAAAAGGGGGACGAAATATGCCCAAAGGGAAAACCCTTTAAAACCAGAGAAATGTATAAAGGGGAACCCTAAAGAGAGACGAAATAGACAGGGAAAAACCCCTCCCGGGGACGAAATATGACAGGAAAAACCTTTTGGGAAGGGGAAGAAATATGAAGGAAACCCCAATTTTGGGGGAAAAAATGTGACAAGGGGAAACCCTCCAAAGGGGGCCGAAAAATGACAGGGAAATTCGTCCCTTGCGAAAAAAATAGGGGGATGAAATCTAAATTTATGGCTAGGAAAAATAGAACCCAAAAACCCGTAAGGCGACAAAATATGACAGGAAAACCCGTCCCGAGCGATAACATTTTACAGTGAAACTCTTTTCCCGGGGGATAAAATATGACATTTGGGAACCCCAAACCCGGGGATGGGAAAAAAAAAGGGTCCGTTCCCGGAAGACAGAATATTACCCGGAAAAACCAAAGCAGTACGATGAAATGTGACAGGAAAAAAAGTCCGTGCGACGAAATTTTGAGAGCGGGGAAAATCTTCCAGGGTTTTACGAAAAAAACCAAAGGGAAACCCCCTCCCTTGGGGGGGAAAAAATATGGGCAGGGGGAAAAAATGATTTTTGGCGAACGAGGTTTTTTGGGAAAAACCCTCCGGGGTACGGGAAAAATGACAGGGGGGCCCCTCCAGGGGTCGAAATATAAACAGGGGAAAACCCACAAAGGGGATGAAAAAATTTAAAGGAAAAAACCCTCCAGGGCGACGAAATTGGAAAAGGTTTAAAAACCCCCAAGGGGGGCGAATTACGACAAGGGAAATCCTACTTTGGGGGAAAAAAAATTTTAAAAGGGAAAAACCCCACTAGGAGGGCATCTTGTTAAAAACAAAATCCCCTAGGGCAAAGAAAAATATCAAGGGAAAACCCCCTTTTTAAAGGGGGGGCGAAATATGACAAGGAAAACCCCTCCCCTGGGGGATGGAGCTTTTTGGGAAATTTTTCCAGGAAGAAAGAAATATGCCCGGGGGAAAAAAAAATAGGGGGGCAATATGACAGGGAAACCTTATTGAGCAACGAAATAGGGCAAGGAATCCCCATTTTTGGGGAAGATGCATGACAGGGGAAAACCCCTCCAGGCCCACGAAATATGACAGGGAAACCTGTAAAAAAGCGACGGGAAAAATGACAGGGGGAAATCGGGTTGAGCACGAAAATTACAGGGAAACCCCTTTCCCGGGCGACCCAAAAAATACAGGAAACCTATCGAGGGCCCGAAATAAGGGCAGGGAAAAACTTCAAGGGGGAAAGAAAATACCCGGGGAAAACCGGGCGAAGACGACGATTATGACATGAGCATCTGTCCAGGACACGAAAATTTTAAGGGGAAAAACCCCCCCAGGGGACGGAAAAAAAGACAAAAAACCCATGAAGGGGGATGGAAAATACAGGGGAAAACTGTCATATTCCAGAGGGCTGTAAAATTCCAGAGGGCTGTTTAAAATTTTAGAGGGGTTTACTCTACAAACGAAAAAAAAGCCCTCGTGTTTGGGGCTGGCTTTTTGGGGCACTTCGATTTTTTTCGTGGGCCCGGGTTCCCCGTGGGCACTGTCTACAGTGAGGCTGGTTGACCTTTTTAATCCAAATTAACCAATCATGAATTTAAAATAAACAAAAAAATAATAATAAATTAAAAATATAATTTATTTTAGTATATTAAAAATTAAAATTTTTTTTTTTTTTTTTTTATTATACACCCGGGCCCATTCCCCCCAAGGCGGGGGGCCCCAAAAAAGGGAAAAAAAATTTTTACCATCATTCACTCCCTCACTGTCTTGCCAAAAAGGGGTTTCTTTTCAAATACAAATTTTTAAACGCAACATTTTCACCCCCCCTTCAAGTGCAGGCACTGTACTTTCCCATCTCCAGAAAATAAGTCCGGCCTGCCGGGTTTTCCCCGAACCCTTCATAAATGTTCCCTTTTCTCACAATTTCCCCAAGACGTCAAGTATTAAAAAAAAAAATTTTTCTCCCATTACAATTTTATTTGCGACCCCTTTTCGGGGGTTTCCCGCCCAATAGAAGATGGTTTTTCAAACGCAGAGGTGTGGGGACCAATCGCCTGTCGCCCTTGTCTTTTCCCCCTCAAGTGGTTGAAGCACCCGGGCCCGCTCTCATGGCTTCTAATTTTCCCTTTCTACCCTTTGGAGTGCACTAATATATGTTTAACATAGTGTATATAAAAGTATATACTTTTCCCTTCTGAAAAGATAAGGATAATTCAAGTCAAAAAATTTTTCTCTGTGTTTATTTTTTCCCCCTTTCCCCCCAGGATAAAAGGGGCCCTTTTGGGAAATCCTGGGTTGTAAAGTAAATAAAAGAAAAGTACAGTAACTTTCAATAACAGCATACTAACATTTGCCGAATAAGGCAAGTGAAAGTTTGTGTGTGCAATAATTTCTCAGAAATCATTCTGAAACTAACGGAAAAAAATGTATTTCATTGTGTTTGTTTATTATTAAACTGTAAACTTAAAGGTTCTCAGTAGTAGTAACCAGTTACCAGTCTCAGTAGTAACCAGTTACCAGTCTCAGTAGTAGTAACCAGTTACCAGTAACCTGTCCGTTGACTCAACGACCAACCGTCTTGAGTCACGGTCTTTCATATTGTGCTGAGCTGACACTAATTCAAAAGACCCACTACGGGGTACTGGCCAGCCGGCTAGGCAGTTTTACGAGTGTAGCCAAGGAGATAGGTACGGCTGGCAAGAGCTCTGTCCACATAACAGTAATTATACGTATAACAGCCTACGTGAGTATTTCTACCCTAATCCACGTATCGAACTCCCACATAAATAAATGGGTGCAGCGGGTGTGGAGCGTGGATTTACGTTTTAAGGGTAATTCAAGGCGTTTGAAGACTGTTGTGAGGGGCCCGGGCAGGGTCAAAGGTGAATGCCCTCCCCTCACACCCCACCACCCCAGCACTCTATTTCCCCTCAAACCTACTGCCTGCAAGCCTGTTGCAGCCGTTTCAAGCTTCCTGGCTTAGTTCGTGTGCTAATTGCTTCATCTCCGGGGGGTTGACCCGGATTTTGCAATTAAGCCAGTCAGTAAGCCAGACTGTGGAAGTGAACGCCAGTCAGCTTATCATCCAGCCTGTCTCCTGTCATCCAACTGCTCCTCCGTGCTTTGTGCATCTTTTAACGTCTTCCAGTCGCCATTCTCGTGGGGTAAGCCATCAGCCAACCCGTTCTAACCCAGCTGAGAGAGAGAAGTAAGCCACGCAGTAAGAAGTAAGCCAAGCTCCTCTGAGGTATTGTTTATATCGCTGTGCTCCCTGTTGGATGCTAAGAGTGGTTTTCACCATTCCTGTGGCATAGAGTGGGTTGTTAGCCATCTTCGTGGGTGAGTGGGGTGCGGGGGCAGACCCCCAGCGTCCCCCCCACCATCTCTCTCCCACCACCCGGGGTGCGCGGCAGTACCCCACGAGAGTCATACCCACCACCTCTCCACCACCACCAGCCATCCACCCAAAATATTTGTGGTTGTTTGCACCCTTGTACCGGGTCCTAGTACTGTTTTGGCTCACATAATTGGTCAAGAGATTGTAGCTGTGCCAACGAGATAAAGCCAGTTATGGGAGTTCGCCTAGAAAGCACTTCTTCACGACAACAGTGCGAGTGGAAGAGGAAGCCCCCGCCCGCCCACAGGACAATATCTTCGCCCCACCACCATAACACCGCCAGTCTACTACTCCAAAATCCATGATAATTTTCTTAGACATTTTTCTTGCATTTAAAGACATTTGCGAGTGGAGACATTTATAGTAAATTGCTTGTGTACTCTAAACCTTGTGTTTTTTTTCAGTGTAAACGCAGTATTTCTTTAACTCAGTATTTTTCCAATATTTTTCAGTGTTTTCACTTATATTATTTTATTCTGTGTTTTTCATTTTGCTACTCGTCTGTAGTAAGTATTATTGTGTAGTGTACCAGTCAGTCACTCTGTGTGAATGATCATTTTTTTTTTATTGTATTCTTCCACGTTGTATTCTCAGTATATCATTGTATTTCATGCAGTGATATTTACCCCAGTATACCCAAATTTTTTCCATTTATTTCTATGTGTGTCATTTTTTTTCGTATGCCAACAGTGTCTCATTCCTCTAATTTTTCGCAGACTGTGTACCATTATTTTTGCCAGCAAATTTTTGTCGTATCAGTCACAGCAAGATTTTTGTTGTATCAGTCAAGCAAGATTTTGTTGTATCATCACAGCAGGATTTTGTTGTAAGAATATTTTTTTAATGAAGTGTGCTCCGTCACTGTAAGTGTTAATTCCGCTGTTTTGTTCCTGTGTTTATATTTTTATATTCTTGAACAAATTCACTCTTGATGCAATTTCAATTACTTTTAACGTAAAGTGTTTTCTTACTCTGTTTGAGTAAATTGTTTTGTCCCAATTTACAATTAAGAGTTAAAAGTGTTCAATCATTTATTTTTTTTTGATCTTCATAATTTTAATTCATTTTTTACCTGAGTTTTCCCAGTGACACTTTTTACTGCAGTGATTGTTTCTACACCTTATTTTGTTGCACTTGTTCTGAAGTGAATTTTTTAATTTTGTCTATGCATTCTTAGAAAATACTTAAATTTTCCCCAGTTTTAACAATTTAATAATTTTAATTTTACACTTTCACAATGATTTAAAATTTAATTAATTAATTTTTTTATTAGCAAGAGTAAGACAGCTCATTTTGAATTTAATTCAGTCCCCCAGTAATATTTTTACTTGTATATTTCAATGTAATTTTTTTTTTTTTATTTTGGTCAGTAGTCCTTTAAATTGAGTTTTCTTTCTTCTTGCAGTGTGTTTAGAAATTATTCTGCAGAAAATTTGTTGTATATCTTTTCATTTCAATTCTAGAATTTTTTTATCATTTTTCTTGTTCATTATTTTTGCCTTATTCCTTGAGTAAGTTCCCTGAGATCATGTCCCAGTCACTTTTGAATGTTCACTTAGTGTACATGCCAGTCAAAGTCAATTGATTCAGTCCCAGTACCAACATTCCCCTACTCACTGAAAGACAATACCTAGCCTTTGAGCAATGTGTTTGTTCTCACAGCTTGTATCTGAGATTTGTTAAAGTGCTGCGAAATGTGAAGTTTTAGATTAAGTTCCTATAGATCCGTGAATTACTTATTAACGTAGCCGAGCGGTCAGGCACTAGTATACTGTCACTTCCTGTCTGGACTCCAGCCAATATCAGCACGCAGGGTAGTGCGACTATTTCCCTTTCGATGGCGACTTGTTCAAGTATTCGTTTTCCCTTTCCCCGGGGACGCTTTGAGAAGAACTTTACTTGCAACGAGTTATGCCATCTCTTTCTGATGCCACAAGCCGTGCAGAAAGACGTTTTGTGGCTAGTGTGCTCACTTGAGTGTTTGTTGTCCCTTGTGTTTCAGATTGTGACCCCATCCTAGTTGACAGTAATCAGTGCATTGTAAGAAGTTATTTCTCGAGTAACTTCCACGTTGTTAAAATTTGTAAGTGTAGTTTCTTTATTGCTGATACCTCATGTCACTGTGTGCGAAATCGATTGAATATCAGCATTGTTCACCATGTCATTTTATTTTCTCCTGTGCTTGCCGTTTGAGATAGTAGATTCGTTCTCCCTTGCTCATATTGCGTGTTTATAGCGTTAATTTTTTTTCAACCGGGGGGAGTCATCCACTCCACCGAGTTTGTTCATTCCTTCCCCGTAAAAAGAACCGATCCCCTGTGGTCTGGTGTGATTCGTTTTCCCGCTCCAGGAAGTTTTTATTCTGACTGTGAAGCCACCAGCACCTATTAGTGACTTTCTCTTGAACCAAGAATTACTGTATCGAACAGCCGAGCTGGGTACTTTCCAAGCAGAAAGAGATACCCGTTAGTATTCCACAGTCACTAGTGAATGTAGCCTTTACAGCTAGTTCACATGTACCAGGTGTTGCACACCCCTGGTATGGATCTTCAGTAAAACAAGCCAGATTGAAATACTTTTGGCCTCGTATGGCAACTGATATTTCTGAGTATGTTAGGAAATGTAATGTCTGCATGCAACATAAAGGCAATGCTAATGGTCCTAATCCAATCCAAGTGTATCCAACTACTAGCGAACCTTGGGAAAGAGTTGCGCTAGATTTGTTAACTAATTTCCGATGTTCTCTCCAAGGTAACAAACATCTGTGTGTTATGGTAGACCATTTCACCAGATATTATTATTAAACTGTAAACTTAAAGGTTAGATAAGTTTTCTAAGGCTCCTTTGAACATGGTTAAATTTTTACATTAACATAAATGAAAAATGTATCTTTAAACGTTCAGAGAAAATATAAGAATGGACTTAATTTTAAATCAAGTCTTGTAACTGACCAGTTTTACCCATTCGGATATATGGATATTGGCAGTTTAGAGGGATATCATATATTACTTCACATATGCTTCTAAACTGTTGTATCTGAGCGCCTCTGCAAAGACAGTGATTATGTGTGAGTGAGGTGAAAGTGTTGAATGATGAAAGTATTTTTTGTGGGGGGATT
This sequence comes from Cherax quadricarinatus, assembly GCF_026875155.1. NCBI lineage: Eukaryota > Metazoa > Arthropoda > Malacostraca > Decapoda > Parastacidae > Cherax > Cherax quadricarinatus. Next base: position 390,343 of record NC_069455.1, on the reverse strand, counting down.
TTTTTCAGATTTTGAAACTGGGGGGCACCACGA